>PDGT01000028.1:3839439-3876486 GCA_003671415.1 Megathymus violae
GGGCGGGAGGGGATCTGCCAGTTAATCAGTTTCACTGCGGCGATCGGAGTGAGCGGTAGTTTGTTCTAAGGAAACTAGAAAAACAGGATTGTAATTGTATATTATTTAAATTTGTCATAATATTAATAAATTTAGTTACTTTCATAATAATACTGTAATTAGTTCTTGAAAAATTCTTGTAATTACTTTTAGTAATCTATTTCAACAATTTTATTTATTCAAATTTCAAAACCCAACACAAAAGGTTCTAACTACTACAGTTTTTGCTTCGGAAACTTTGAAAGTACTTCGTATTTGAAAAGTTTTGCTTCGAACATGTAATCACAGCTTATATCTATATGGCACATGACTGTGTATGAGTTGGATAGAACATTTGAACAATAACTATAACTACCACCAAGGGCAATATGCAGCGGATTCATAAAAATATATTATTTGGTATCTACCACTTCCAGGGTTTTTTTTTGGAAGTAATTGTGGTGAACCTTGTAAGTACCTTCATGTAGTAAGTACTTTTATTTCAGAATCACCTGTGCATCACTTTACTGAAAACGAAAAATCCTGTTGGGCTAGTAATGATGTATTCAGTATAGTCAATTATTAGAGGATCTGGAATATATTTTATCAAAAAAGTCACGATCAATACACCATATTTTAAACGTTAACACACTCACACCCCCGCATTAGGATTCACTGTGTCGCGGGTGGCGTGGACATACACATACATATATGACATTACAACCATCCATGACCCGAGAACAAATATTTATCTGTCATATAAATGTCTGCCCCGGCCGGGAATCGAACCCGGGACCCCTCGCTCGGCAGGCAGGTTCACTACCAACTGGGCTATGGGGTCGTCAATATTTAAAATGTAAGTTAATGTAAATATTTAAAAAATAAAGGTAAATTAAAATAATATAATAATTTAAATAAAATAAGCGTATAAAACTAGGTCCTTGTGGTAGAGTACCCAAAATACTACCGGCATTTCCATGTTGTATAGCATTGTATATGTATACGCTGAGCGAAAAAGTTTCCCGCTCTCGGATTGTAATATACCATGTTAAATATTATTGAAGGCTAAAATCAAAACACATTTACAGTATTGAAGATCACAACGTTGCAATATTTAGTTATTACGGCCCTTTACTATTATCGAACAATGGATCAGATTCTAGTATTGCCACTTTAATTGATTTAGACTCTTTACCACATCACTATGATTTCATCAAACAATGCCCCAGCTCTGTGTACTGCATTTTTACTAGAAATAGATGACATTAATTCTATTCCACTGTCACCTTTTGAGACGGGTACTACTAGTACACCTTTATTATTTGTTGTTTGGTCCATCTATAGAAATTGCTACAAATTCTAAACATTCATTCTAAAACAAGAAAAACAAAGAGAAAGGCCAAAGAGTACACAAGGACCAATGGAAAGGCGTTAAAAGAAAAGTGAATAAAACTGCTGGGAAATGTTACTTAAGTAGAAATGGCACTGAACGATCAGCTTTTTTTACGGTAAATAAGTTTATCCCACCAGATGGTAAATGGTTATGAAATCTAAGGTGATGAGCGCATTAACTAATTAATGTCTATTCACTCTTCTTTTGAAGACTCCCACATCTCCCAAGACGGTCAGTGCATTCTAAGGATACATTTTGAAAAGTAAGAGCCAAAGTGGACAGGCTTATCTTGGCAGAAAACAGACACGTTTGCGTTTTTGTATTTTATGAGATTCATACGTTCTACCATGGCCTCTTATTTGAACTGTATTTTGTCTCTACTGGTCTAACCAATCGGCAGGTATTTCTTTACCAGTGTGCTGTCATCTACATGCCCATAGATACCGGACTTCAGCAGATCATTATTCAAAAATAGAGGGACGCAGAGAACGGACCTCTGAAGATATTCGCCCTTTGATGCCTTCTATTGGGATAAACAACCATCGACGACAACTCGGCGAAGCCGATCGTTCAGAAAGTCCTTTATCCAGCCGATAAGGCCAGCGGAAATATCATAAGCTGGAAGCTTCCTTAATAGGTTAGCGTGCCAGACCCCGCCGAAAGCCTTCGAAACATCGATCGAGGCAAGCGCCTCCCTGGTTTTCTCGAGGACTTCGAGGTGAGTGGCACAGAGTACATTTTTATATACTGAAAGTGAGTGGCATACGCTAGAAGGTTCCCGGTTCCCGGCTCTGACCCCAATATGACTAAAACGCATGCATAAATGAGTCGCTGCTCCATAATATTTTCCTTCTAATTTCTGCAACTTATCTGTGACATTTATCAGTATCAGGACCTACTCGGTAGAGTATAATTGTTCTGTGATCTAGACAGGTAGACACTGACGTCACTAACAAATAAAATACTAATTTAATGATTCAACTTTCGGCTGATTAAAGCAGTGACAGCACAGTGTCAACCACAAATAAAAGTAAACAGTAACATTTTATTATTTTACCGTGTAATTATACTATTATAGTACCTATAGGTCTTGAGCTGTTTATCATTATAGAACCATTCTCGGAAGTGGTAGAACACTAATCATAATTTTTAATTAATATTTCTAAAGTGAATCTACGACCAATATAGAAAGGTTTCTCAGGCCGGTTTCCGTCACAGTCGATAAGATATCGGTGCTGTAATTTATAAATCTGAGTCTAATATCATTATTAGACTAATCATTTACAGTCCTGTTATCTTGACTCGTGTGTAAAATATGTTATTGTAACATTTTAATTTTTTGTCTATTAAAAACTTCAGCATATGTGGTTTTAACTTTTAAAATGAGAATGTTCTTTTTGGCGCCGGTTTTTCTCAGGTACCATACCTAATTTATTAATTTTACTTATTTATGTTATGTACGACGAAAGCTTATAGCTGATGAAATTGGCGTACCTAATTACAAATATTGAATTTCTAGCCTTTTATCTTTACTTGTTAACTTATCAATTGACTTTTGCAATTTCTATTTTATATAGTGGACACATATACATGTAAACTGTATACAGTTTTAATTGGGATCATGGATTTTGTTTCAGTGTGATATGTGTCACTGGTTGGTCAGATAACAAGATGCGAAAGTTCAAGAAGGATTTTCTCTTTGGTGCTGCCTCTTCTGCCTACCAGGTGGAAGGGGCCTGGGATGCTGATGGTAAATTAATTGTTCCTTTGAAGCCAAGGTATTGATGTTCAATATTCAGTGAAATTGTTCATTCAATTCAGACTGAAAATTCAAATTCATTTATTTGCTACAAATGTGTTATACTGTAACAGAGTGTTCATATCACTTTTCTTTATCTTCAACAATTTTCACTTGCTTCTGGCCTGGCCATCCTTGAATATGTGGGGATAATTTTTTTTAATCTAACAAATGAGTAGACAGGCCCTCTGATATTAAGTTATTTTTATTTAACAAAAAGTGGTCAGTGTTTACCACAATAAATAGACATTTACAAGAAGTGGCCAATATAAATATTACAACCTTGCTCCCTGACATTACAAGCAAAGCATGATGTGAACTATTGTGAATATTAGTGTACATTATTGTTATCATTAATCCTGTTTGAAGCTGGTTAACGGCTGCTCTAGGTAGATTTCATGCCCGTTTACTATTAAGATACAAATAAACTGCAGTAAACATTTTGCAGCATCAGACAATTGAATCCCATTTTTGTATCACACAGGCAAAGGCGAAAACATTTGGGATAGGTACTTCCACTCAAACCCGGAGTTAGTTTCGGACAACAGTGATGTGGACACAGCATGTGATTCCTACCACAATTACAAACGAGATGTGGAGATGCTGAGGGAACTAGGAGTGGATTTTTATAGGTTCTCCATTTCTTGGACAAGAATTTTGCCAACCGGTATTAAAACTTTTGTTGCAGTCCAGTTTTTACACATAAATGTTTAATTTCTTTGTGCAGAGTAACATTTAAGCCCATAACAATAGCTATATGCAGATTGGCACACTTCAGCCATGCTTGATAATTGAATTGTCCTTCAACAAAGCAAATGTTTATTACTTAAAAATTATGTTTAACACAACTTTAAAATATGGAAGTGACTATTGGATTCCATCCATGTGGCCGTTTTAATTATGATTAGTGACAATTATAATATGCAATTAGAGATGTATCCAGCCATAACTCTATTATTATTATTTTGTGTTGATTTTCTATACATTAAGACATGTTTCTGCATAGTTATCTACATAGTTTGCATATACACAAATTACAAACAAGGAACAATCAGATGACTGCCGTTGCTCAGGCTTTATCCACTAACCTGGTTGAAGATATACCTATGCTAAAACTTCAACCCATTAACAGTGATGTCAGTAATATTTCATGATTGATGAAGTTAGTGGTCACTCGAAAATTTTACCAGTAAAAGCAAAAGTAAAAGCAATAAAGTTGCCACTTACTGAACTATACATGCCATTGGCACTTGATCACTTACTATCAAAGTAATTGGACTATAAAGCAATAAGTAATACTAACATAAATATACGCTTGTTTTCAGGACGACCAAATGATATAAATGAAAAAGGTGTTCAATACTATAACAATGTAATTAATGAGCTACTGAAATACAATATACAACCAATGGTGACTCTGTACCACTTCGATTTACCTCAAAAACTTCAAGATCTGGGGGGTTGGACCAGCCCTTTAGTGGTTCAATGGTTTGAGGACTATGCTAAGGTTGTCTTTGACAAGTTTTCAGATAGAGTAAACTTTTGGGTTACGATCAATCAACCAAGTATTTGTCTGGATAGCTATGGAGGGGGTGGTATGGCTCCAGGAGTGGATATAAAAGGTGTGGCTGATTATATGTGTATCAAGAATATGTTAGTGGCACATGCTGTTACTTATAGATTGTATGAGAGGGAATATAAGAAAATATACAAAGGTAAGATATGATACAATTTATGTTGGGATTTTTTAGTAATTTTTGATTTAACTATAAAATGTATGAAAATTTTGTAGTGTTGAAGAGTCTAATTAATAAGTGAGGGAGTAATAAGTGGCAGAGGATATTTGATGGCTTTAGTGTGGCCGATTCTACTCCTTTTTTTCTTCTCCAACCTATTTGTAGAAGTTTCGGATGTCATTTGGTGTTCGAACCACTGAGTATTGATTTACCTCCCTCGCACTTTTTTGGAGATTATCGTTTAACACTTTTTCACAACTTCTTTTCTTACCTAATCAAATGTAAATAAATTAAAGTAAAGCTAATGGTCCAGAGTAAGTATTTTAACAATATAGTGTTTTTCCAGGATCTGTTGGCATTGCTTTAGAGCTGAACTGGGCTGATTCTCTTAACAATAAAACAGAGAATGTAGAAGCAGTCAATCTCTATAGAGAGTTCACTGTAAGTTTCTGTAATTCCCATAGCATATTCATTTAAGTAGAGTATTGGTGGACCATATTAAACTTTTTACTAATTGGTAATAAGTCGATAGCTAGTGAATTATCGACTTGTTAGTCAAGTAATATGAGTAGACTAAAAAAAATTCAAAAAACAATATGTATCTGTCAAAGATGCTGAATATTAATTTTTTTATGTTGGAATCCAAAAATTTTGAATCACATTAGAGACATTTTAAAGCAAATAGTATAATTTGAAATGCTTAGCTGTACACAAAATACTGTTAAATTATAAGTTTTTTTATGTCCACATATTTTTTTAAACCAATGATTTGTTACGTTTTGACCTTAGTAGGTCAAAAAGGCCTTTGTTGTTTAAAACCAGTGACTACCAGTCGGCGGCCTGGTTCTTTTTGATGATGTTTAAAGTATTTGTTTACAGATAGATCTGTACATGCAGCCCATTTGGTCAGAGCAAGGTGACTTCCCTGCCACAGTCAAAGATGTGATTGCAAAGAAGAGCAAAAACCAAGGTTTCAGAAGGTCAAGACTACCTGTGTTGAGCACAGAACAGAAGGCAATGCTTAAAGGTACAGCTTTTTATTGGTAATGTAATTAAGTATTGGTTCGCTTCGGAAACAGTTGCTCTTATTTTTTTAGGTACTTAATAAATTTAATTTTTGACTCGTTTTATTGGTTTAAGGATAGGTTTTCCTAGTCCATTGAATAAGAAATATATATTTATTTATTGGAATAACTGCAGAACAGTAGTCAATACTTCCTTTATCATCTATTTAGTGTAATGTTCTTACTAACATTTCTTAATCCATGAAGATTCATCCATTTTCCATGATGAATGGATCTTAGATAATGAAATATCTAAGATAATATCATAATATGCCCATAATTTAATAATGTTGACTGATATTAGTCTTATACATGTATTCCAAAATAATATGTTTACAAATTCGCGTCTTCACAGTTTTATTAGTATAATATATTTTAATTCGATGTATCGAGTTGGTGGCGGTGACAGATGACAGATGACAGAATGTGTCAATCAATGTTACCAACTTCCAGCATCTTGACCAAATCTACTACTAATTTGCAATAAATCTGTTCGATGTCTTTTTTATATATCAACCTTCAGTAACTCAGCTTTTTTATGATTCCCTGCTAAAACGAGATTAAATATTTTTTTTTTATTGAAAAATAAATGAGAAATACCACATAATTATTCTACTCTATAGAGAAAAAATACGCGGTAGATACTTTTCAAAGTAGGTTTGGTTAAAAACTACCTAATTATGTACCTTAAAGGCAAATTTTGGGTCGGTAACACTTGTGTTAATAAAAAATATGAATTAATTTATTCCAGGTTCAGCCGACTTCCTAGGCATCAACCACTACACCACAAGACTGATAGCACCCTCGAAAACCCAGTTTCCAATACCCTCATACGAAGACGATGTCGGTGTAGATATCTCGTATAGAAGTGATTGGAAAACTGCCAAGTCTCCTTGGTTGAAGGTGGGTGTTGTGTGCTGTTTGGTATTAGAAGTAATTTTATATGGCAATATTTTAATGTGGCAACACAGGCACCAGCAAGCTCTCTTGACTGCATCAAGGTATTGTGTGTATAAGATAATTATTCATATAAGTTTTTGCACTTGATATTACCTCTATAAAGCGTAGTGGACTTCAGTAATTGATGGATAGTGACCCTGTCTACCTAACGAGGGTTCCCAGGATCGATTCCCTACCAGAGCAGATATTTATGTGACAGATAAATGTTTGTTCTCGAGTCGTGCCATCCATGCCACTATATCAAAGGCAACAATAGGATGTAGGATGATGTGTGTGACAGATGAAGATGCAGGAATATTAATGTTTATTTTTTATGATTGTTTTGTATGTTGACTAGTAGGAAAACATCAAAGGCAAGAAAGATTGGCGTGTACTCAAGAATGAGTTAACTCAAAACATTCAGTTTTGCCCAAACACCATGACTTAATTATTTAATTTATTTATTTATATTTTAACATCCTAAAATTAGGTTTTCCAAAGTGATTGGTAAAAGTAGATATATTAAAAAACATAGCTAATAAATTAAATTAAACATAGCTAATAAAAGCACTAATTAATACAAGTATCATACATTAATAAGCATTATAACATATGTTATATACAATATTTATTTAGTGGGTTATTGTTATGGAACCATGTTAACATTACTGTGATTTTGTTTGTTTTATTCCCGCAGCAGGCACCGTACGGCCTGTACAAGTTATGTCTGTACATCAATCGGAAGTATGATTACCCAAAGGTGTTTATCACAGAAAACGGCTGGTCGACTTCTCAAGGTAAACAAATTGTTTTCTTTACTTGAATCACTAAACAGTAATTAAATGCATTATTGCACTGCCAAATACTGTACCAGTTTCCAGGTGTAGCCGTGTAGTGTACCAGGAGTTAGGTGTACAGCACCTGTTGCTTGGTTTTGCTTCATTTGCTTTCATTCATCATGATTACAACCAATAATTTCCCCTAACTGGGTTTTGGTCTCACAATGAGTGGGATTAAGGCCATACTCTGCCACGCTGTCAAAGTGAATGTTGTCAGATTACATACAGACAGTACTACAAGATAAATATTTGGCATCGGAAACAATCGTCTAACATAACAAAAACAATTGACAAAAAGTAGCTTGGCCCTAATATTAATTTAAAATTTCAACTTTTTTCGCAATGAAGTCATATTAATTCAATGTCATATTAATTAAAAGCAAATTAGATACAAGCCGTGCGAGCGGCGACGCGCCGGTACTGCCAATCTGTCAGTTGCATAACTGTCAGTACAGATGTCGGTCATCTTCGGAAATACGAAGTTAGCCGATGCTAATTATTTATCTTAAAGTACTGTACACTTTACAGAAATCTCAGGTAAGCATGTTTCCTCGTGATGTTTTCCTTTACCGAAGTTAGTGATAATTAATTTGTAATACGCTCATAATTTTAAAAATTCGAGTTGCAGAGGCAGGCAGCATTCGAAATCTAGTTTCCCATGTTTGCCTTGGTTCAAGCCACCAGGCTGCCACTGCTACATATAACATAATTTATAAAACTCACCAACGCCCTATTTGATTCCACCAGCCCTGTGGGACCACAGTCGGGTGGAGAACCTGCGGGAGTATCTCAAGGCCCTGCTGTTCGCTATAGAAGACGGCACCGAGGTTATGGGGTATACTGCCTGGAGCCTCATGGACAATGTGGAATGGACAGCTGGTACCAGGTGATTTTGTTTATCAGAATACTAGTTCCTTCGCTTTGGAAGATCCCTAGCGAACATTTCCATTTTCCAGAATGTTGTCCACTTGGTAGTGCTGAGAGTGCCCGGGTTCCATTCCAGACTAGAACAGACATTAGATAGTGTGATTTGCATATCGAGCCCCTACCCTCAATACGGTGAATTGTAGCGTGAGAATGAGAGTCGGACAGTTTTTTTAAATCTAAAAATGCCAATTTATAGGAATTTAACTCTACCGAGGATTCAAAAATTAGAAATGTATTACCATTTTATATTTAGAAATTTGTAATAATCCATAATAACAGTCACTATTTCAATTATTTATTCCAATATGATTATTTCAACATAAACCTACGAATATTTTTCTATTTATTCTTATTCGTGGCTTGACTTTCCTGTTTGGGGTTTCATTTATTAAGAAATCTGTTTCAGAGAGCGCTTCGGTCTATACGAAGTGGATTTCGATTCGAAAGAGAAGAAAAGGACGGCGAGATTGTCTGCACTCGTCTACAAAAGAATCATAGAAGAACGATTTGTGAATGAAGATTGGAAACCGAACAGTATTGATATAAAAATATCATCGAAGACGGAAAGAGTAGAATTATGATGTGATTTACGTGAAACTTAGTGTTAGGACTCACGATATTGAAGTGCCCATTAAATATATATATTTATATATGCGTGATATTTTTGCACTTTATATATTTATGTGGTTGAGGTTTCCAAAATTTGGAATTATTTTTATTAATAAAATATTTTGTTATTGATCTTCATTTTTATTTCTGTTTTTAAAATGTATTTCTAGTGATGTGAAACCTCTAAAAACGAAACAAAAGTGGTCTATAAATCTGCATACGTTCTTAGTTCAGAAACTAGTCTAAATTTTAATTGGTAATTGGGTTTGTAATATAACGCCATCTATAAATAAATTATAAAAGTTTTGCGTGCTTTGTACGTAAAGGCTAGTTATTACACTTTTTGACAGATGTCGCTCTCATAAGAAATAAGCGTCATCTGTTATATATTTACAAAATGAAAAGCTTATGAATATAACACAAGATGTCGTTAGTGGTATCATAGTATCACATTATCAGGTCATTGCGTTTTTTTTAACCGATATTTAAGACAGTAGGTTCTTAATTTGTTTGTCGTCGACTGATTAGGAAACTTCATTTTTGTTTGAGAGAGTATAATTTCCACTTGACCTTTTCAATTTGAAGAAAAAAATACCACCCTCAGGGTGAAAAATATGAAATGAAACCGAGAAATTCACCTTCTTCAAATGAAAGTCGGTGTTTTTGTTAAAATATTTACTTATTGTCGTTAGTAATAAATTTTAAACATTCATGGGATCTTCGGGTGGTCTAAAAACTTTAGGCAGGTTTGAATTTTAATTTTGGATTAACTAACCTTTCCAATTCGTACTGAAGTATCGACACTCAATAAATAAATGCATAGTAATTATGGCATTTGTGTAGTACGCTTTAGGCATCTTGGATCAAATTAAGTTATAGAAAGCTCTGTAATCTCTAACGATATGTAATTATTTTGTGTATAACAACTTAACTATTGAGCATATTTTACTTTGACTACGAACCGGAATTTATGTTGAAAAGTTCTTTTCAACAGGGACCAAGTACTTTACTATATTTCAAAGAAAACCCAAACGGCTTGTGCCAATAAGATGTGACCGACTGACATAAACTCATTCGAGAGCGACTGGCAGCAGGGTGGTGACCGGTAGTGGTAAAATTTCTCGAGTTCATCCGTCCTTTCATCATGGCAATCCGCACTAAGCAGCTTGCGGAGTATATTCAAGGCCATTACCATAAGAGATTCATGCCTGAGTGAGTGGTTAAGGAGTCGAGTTTCGCTTCTTTACTGACCTTGTTTTGACAAGGTAATACATTAGATTCTCTTAATATTATATAACTTTGAAATATAAGAAAATATACCTCTGTAAAATTTTTTGTCAAACCTGCTCAACGTATATATACCTACTTAAATTAGGTATATAACCGATAGACTGAAAATTTGGATCTTGCATTAAATTGTCTTCCATGACGTACGCAGTAAGCAATTATTGCGGTATTAAAATTACGTTGGCGGTCAAAACTAAAATTAGGACTTTATTACCCGCTATTCATCTACAGTTAAAAACATTTCACTATTGATTTTAAACTTGGAGGGTGGCAAAACCTGTGACAGACTACAGTCGTGTTATACTGCATGGTACAGAGTCCCGGGAGATACCATAGGACCGACTTGGAATTATCGCTTCAGCCGTTGTTTATCAAGGTGTGAGAAGATGGTACTTTGAAATTCATAAGACCTTCCACATTAATAAAAAATATATGAACAAATCCACACATCTTTCCAGCCTACTCCATATTTCCTGTAGGTACCTATGTAACACGACGTATGATATACATACATTAGAAGAATACATTTTTCTTCCATATTTCCCCGAAACAAAAGGCGTTAAAAGGGCCGATCAATTACCGTATTACGCAGAAAATCCGGGGAAGTATGATCAAAGAGTACATTTCCATGGGACGTGGGATGCGGGGTGAACGCGGGTTGGCCAAATTAGATTTGCTTGCCACCAACTTAGCGTTGCGATTTGGTTTTTCTTGAATAATTTTTATTTTCGATATGAGTTTTGACAGAGGTAGATAGTACTTACGCTTACTTACTTATATATATATATATATATATATAGTTACCTTTTAAACAGAAAAAAGACTGAAATTGAATGCCTCTTCAATTATACCCACTCAAAGTGTAACGCCTTACACCCCATAACTTTTGGTCTTCTTATTCGAATTCCTATTATTTTCATAAACGTTTTGGACTCGGACCCTCGAGTTTGATAGCGGTCGGAGTTACATAATCTGGCCGCTCCTGGTCATCATTGGGAAAATTGACCGACTTTTAACACTCTTCCCGGTGGAAGCTAGGCAAACGAACAAGTCTATATGAGTACTGTCCAATTTAAACTGGGAACTTAAACTTGTTGACATACAAACCACTACATAATTCCCTCCGCAGCCGGCAAGTGTTGATGCCACTTCTGATCTTTCCAAGTTTCCACACACTACACGGTGGTGATGTGCTCGTCTTCTGGCGATCAGCGTACTATTCGCGTGATAAATTAATGGTATCCCCTTCGAGGATACTGTATAGGTATGTATGGCGTTGGTGTGACCGTTACCACGGCTGCTATTATGACGTGATTTGCTGCAAGTAATATTGTATCTAATTGAAGAATGTAACGTCCACCAAAATGAATTTCTGTCTTGACAATTTCAAACAGCGATATGTCTATAAAGAATTTCGTACAGATCGAATGGTCTTAGATGCAGCTATGGATATTTTTCTTCTGTTCATATTCCTCTTTCTCCGCCAGGTTTTAAAAGTTATTTCGTTAAGGATAGGAATTACCTTACGAATAGCCCGACAAAATTCAAGTACAGAATTACGTGTACACTGCAACCAAGCGGATGAGGCACGTGATCACATAAGAAGCGGGGGACTGCATCGGAGGGAGAGGAGCGAGGGGGTCCGGGTAGCAGTCTGTCACAAGCTCACGAGGTGATGGGAGTGAGGGCCGAGACGCTAGAGTGATGTGGAATCGGCTTTTTAAATAGACAGAATCGGAACAGATTAATTAAATCAGATTATGATGATCAACAATTCATCACCACATCATCATCATGACTGTTTCACCGCTGGCTTTGAGACTTATAAGTGAGTACTACACACACCAAGAATCATAAATTCTTCAGTATGAAAGTTTCTTTACGATGTTGTCTTTTATCAAATACTAGTAAATGCCCTCGCTTCGCTTCGGAAAAACTACCTTACGCTTAAAAATAGCGTCGGCACATTTCGTGGTTTTTCTCGTTCTATGAATTACAAATTAAAATATTTATTTATAACTTTTTTATTTATGAACGGATTGCAATAAAACAAACTTTATGTATTAAGTGACGCTTACTGCAATATATTAGTGAAAACCAGAACGAAATCGGTTAAGCCGTTTCTGGGATTAGCGGGAACAAACGCACAGACAAACAGACAAATATTCGAACAACTATTGTTTTATGTTCTATTGCGTTAATAAAGGCCCGTAATAATGTTTTTCTCATATATCGTTCATGTACAGACAGCGATCAGTTAGAATTTTATTATTAGTATAGATTTGACATATATAAAATCGAAAACGCTCAACTCAAAAAAATGCGCGTGCAGGTTTCAAAGTCAGATCGATGCATGCAGAATTATCAATACCTAAGCCATTTTTTCCACATTATCTTTTAATAGATATCGGTCACAATTTTATCCATTAGGCTTTGAATGTATTCTGCTTACACCACCGGTCCAATGGATTTGACATTTCTACCATAAATTCATCTCTTATATCACTCAATGTTATGCATTAAGATGAGGTGTAGAAAGTATTTATGATTAGTTTAAAGTTCTTCAATTTTGATTAATTTGTCTTGCGTTTTTTCCGTTGTGTACTAGGATATCTTTCAAAGTCTGTATTCCATCTTCCTCGACATTTTTAGCGAATCCAATCTCTTCATAACTGCTTCAACGGTAAATAAGTACACAACACAGAATTTTTTTAATTGCAATGTACTGGAACATTTTGAATCCCGGCGTGTTAAATAAAAATGCTTAAATGAAATAACGTTTTAAATCCATAATTAGGTACCTATTGTATTCTGTTGACTCCACTTTTTTGTCCATCATTATTCTTTTTCATCTGGAGTTCAGGATTCAGCGTTACTTTGTTCACTGGTTGTTCTAGAACTGAAGCAAATGTATAATATACGCGATCCGCAATAAATACGAAAAGAACACTCCTCCGCACTCGGCCAGCGGTGCCTCGAGTCGAAGACGCATCATCCCATCCATATTTTACACAAACCAGTAAATTTAATAAAAGCATCTCAAGTCGCCCTCCTGTGACGTAAGTAGGTATCCAGTATAATGTACCTTCGTATAGATACATAAATATACATATTTATTTTATTTTCTGTTAGGTGTAGAAGAGGTGTTGTTACGCATGTTATTCGAAGTTCGAACGGAACACATATACATATAATAAAATTCTAACTGATCGCTTTCGATACATTAAGGATATATAAAAAAAACTATTATCAGTGGCCTTTATTAACATAATAGAACCCAAAAAAAATTGTTATTAGAATTTTTTTTGTCTGTTTGTCTGTGCTTTTGTACGCGCTAATCTCAGAAACGGCCTTACCGATATCAATGTGGTTTTCACTAATGTATTGCAGTGAGCGTCACTTAATACTTAAAGTCTGTTTCATTGCAGTCCGTCCATAAATAAAAAAGTTATAATTTTTTTTTTAATAATGCGGATGCTATTTCTTAGTGTAAGACGTAGTTTTCCCGAAACGAAGCGCTGGTCATAGTATATAATTAAAGGCGTAAACGTTAATCTCAAAAACGCACGTACGGATCTAAATACCAATTATATTAATAGACCAGCTGATACCCGCTACTGCGTCTGCGTTGCTTATTATATTAACAATGTATTTTATGTGCAGAGGAAAAATACATAAAAACATACGTCACTGAATACGCGGTGCTTAAAAAATCGTTGTTTCTTATTAAATTAACAACTTTATTTTTAATTAAGGTATCGTTATATTTTTTTCTAGAGAAGTGTCTAAGAAATAAAACTTAGTAAACTTAATTGAAATGTATCCAGTGGCTTTTCCGCAATGCGCGCTTAACGGGAGTTCTCTATCATTTTATTTATATAGGTAGATAGAGTGATTCACGCGGAGGCTGTAGATACACAAAAAATTATAAAACGCCTGACGAAAAAGAGTAACGATTGTTTCGGTGCTGTTACAATAAGTGAAGGTAAGCAGCATGTTTCCACAAGGAAACTGTGGATAACTTACTTTAATTGAAATTCAAAATCATTTGATCATTTAGGAATACCTAAATTTACAGAATACTGTAAATTAACTTTACACGTAATTTTTGCTTCTACTGCCGTTTTGAAAAGGTGCTTTGACATTGATGAGAAGAAACGGCGAAAGAAACTCCTCAGCACATCTTTTAAAACAACACATGGCAAATTACAAAGTAAGTTTAAACCTGCGCGGAACTTGTTTCGGCGTTGTTATTTCGTCGGCGTCCTTGTCATTAACTAAACATATTGAATATTATATTTCTAACCGAAACTTGTGACGTCACGTGCGACAGTCGTCTAGCAGTTGGACAACGTGCAACATTCGAAGCCAGACCGTCAGTGCAGGCGCTACAACGTACAATAGGTCGCAAACTAGAACATCAACATGTCTACCGAGCGCTAAGAAGCGATATTTACACGAACACTTCGCGGAGAACATAAAGCTGAAGCCCGCAGCCCTAGAGATTTAACGGCAGCTAAGGTATAGAAATCGCACAGTTCGAGGCGACCCGTCTCGTGTGTGCGATGCGCTTTACAAACGGTCGCATTCGCGAACAGTGAACGATCAACGATGAATTGCAATGTAGAAAGTAAACGACAAACTAAACAGTTATTGCATTAACTAATGAATTTTGACATAAATCAATAGCAATTGATGTGTTAGAAATCCGAGTTCGAATCGCCGTAAACTTTTAACTTGTGTGCGTATATGCAAATAATTTATTTGTTAATGTTTAATTGCTTCTATGAAGGAAAACGGCGCTCTTCATAATGTTCTTAAAGATGTGTGAATTTAATCAGACCGCACTTACCCAGCGTATCTATAAGTTAATGCTGTTAATAAAACTTAAACATTTTAACACGTTAATCGAGGGAAGCATCTGGGCCTTTAACTACAACTTTACATCTTACTATTTAAGAGTACCACGACGATTGGGCCCATCGTGGACAACATCTTTAACTCTTCGCGCCAAACTTGTGACAATCAGAAGTAGGTATTTTTACTACTTTTATCGTTGATTATCTGTAGAACTGCCGTCAGATATAACACGAGACGACAATATAATCTTGTTAATTGCCGGTCAATATCATCCAAGATGCTGTGAACTTTGCCCGGGCAATACAAGAAACATTGCCCTAAATCCTCCAGTACAATTTTCACACACCGATTTCAGCAAACCTTTATTTTAAAAGTTTAAGTAAAATAATTTTGATTTATACTTTAGATTCTATAGGTATGAGTTTAGGATATTGGAAGTCGGTTCAGGCAATGGGAACTCTATTTTAAAACGTCCAGCACAACCCTGACACACCAATTGCCATTGCTTTAGCCACCCTTAGGTATATTGAGAAAACCCGAGAAAAGGCTTGTAATTTGGGCTTAAACAGAACGGATTTTTTTAGCAATCTATTAAACTCGCCAATCTCCTGTCGTTGATTGTCAAACAAACTCCTAGCTCTAGGTAGCTAATACGACTCATTAACTTTGAAAGGCTTTTGTCGGCAGCCGGAACGGAAAATGACGCTCTAATTCCGACGCACAGGGTCGAGTTTTCTTCGAAATTTCGTTATGATTCAGAATCAATGTTTACAAGTATTTGTTATCATAGTCTGCCACCCGCCGCGTCTGTTTGAAGATCGCGTTTTTTTCTGCCCTAATCTTTGTAGCGAGTTTTTTGTTCGCATTGTAAGTATAACCTAAATACCGAACATAATGAGTGGAAATTGAATAAAGCATTGTTAGCGATGCCGTGTTTGCTTTTAAGCGATTTGCACGAGGGATTCAACACAATTGATTCAAATGTGTAACTAGTAAAAAAGTTATGACGAAAATGTTTCTATTTTTTGTATGTGAACATCTCCGGATGCATCGAGATTGATTTGGTTTTCTGAAAAAATACGTATACTTTTGTACCTGCGCTTTTAAGTATTATTTTTGATGTTTTATTTATATTAATAATTTAGTTAGTTATACTGACAATAAAATTGTAATAGGTCGTAATCTGGATATAGAAATTTAGACTTTGTTATAGGTACGTATAGAGACCAAAGTTTTTAAAATTTTTGTCTGTCTGACTCCCGACTTATTCAATACTTTTATGAACTAAACATATTATATATACTAATATTATAAAGACGCTGTGAAGTTTGTGAGTGTGCATATTCGGAAAGTATTTTCGTAACCATGGCACCTATTTAAAAAACTCTTTAGCATATGTAAAGTACATTATTCCGATGGACATAGACTATATATCAAGTATACACATATAAATTACGTAGATTCATGATTATATTCTCTTTGTATTATAATATTTAGTGTTTAATATGGATTATAACTATGTATGGAATATTTAATAGGATAGATAATTGTTAACTCCGAACGAAGTTAGGGGGACACTATTCTAATATATAATAATCTAGAATTCTTTTCATTACGGTAAATAAGATCATTCATTTCCTCGATATTTTATAAAGCAAAGCGAGGGCGAGTTACTAGTGTAATATTATTAAATAATTATTTCACTATCCTTGCCTTAAGCGAAAAAGCGAACTTTACACACCTTTGAGAATTAGAACTCGCAAGTATATAGGTTTCCTCGCGGTGTTTTACTCCACCGTTTCACTAATTTCTGTCATAATGTGTTTGGGTCTTTCGCTGATAACTCTCGGTAGATGTCGCTGTTGTTATGACTAAACATTTTTTTGCCGCTGATATTCACAACTTACAACAAATATAATGATTTATATACTATTGCCCATACCTATCATTATTTAACATTATGTGTATGCACTATTGAAGATGTTATCAATAATATTTTGAAACGCTTTCCGATTCCTAAATTTTTCCTAAAAGTTATCGATCATGAGAGACTGTTATTGACATACCTACTGTAGGAGCTACACATCCTCACTGGCGTCCGCTTTGTTTCTTCATCTCCATTGCAAGTAATTTTTATTTTACCAATTGAGCTGAAGTTTAAATTATGCACCACCTGCACCACTGGGTCTCGCATAATATGTACTGCATAATTTATTATCTATGTGTTTATTCGTTAAATTTAGTTTTCTAAATTTCGTAATAAATAAATATAGCATATAAAATAGTAGAGAAATCTGCACCTTACGTCATTATATGGCTGTAAAAGTATCTAATCAAAAATTGATGTACTCAAATGCGAACAAAGTACAGTTTTAAAATGTAGGTCGAATGAATATAAGTTAAATCAGTTGTTGTAAATAAAAATGTTAATATACCTAATAATATTACTACACATACTTTTTTATATTCCAAACACGAGATCATAAATTTTAAATTTTATAAGAACTTAAATAAAAATAATTTTGATGAGAACATATTCTTGTGTGACATAACGTTCATTTTTTTAACTTTATCCGATAGAAGGTCTCATAAAAACCCCATAAGTTCCTTGAATTACGCAACACAAGACCATTGTATGGACCCCTATTATCACTAATACATCTGAAGAGGACGCAAAAGTCATTCAATATCCAAACTTATCTCCTAGTCCTTAGAAGTGACATGTGTGTAGAAGTTAATAAGAATTAAAATACTTCAGTCAAATAATGCAGATGAAACCGGCCAAGTGTGATTTTAATGCGATAGCCGTGCTTAAACGCTATTCACAGTATTGTAGCTTTGAGCTTAAGAGCTTAAAAGCTTAAGCTCCTTGAATCAATTTGACCGCAATGGGCTTTGAGATGTGGGTTACCGTGTTACTATCGAATTGTTTGAAGTTGAGGGTAGTAACAAATAGCGATAGTCGGTATAAATGTCTGAGGTACTGCAAGTTACCTGGCGAGAGTAAAAAATGGGTGTAAATTGCAGCCTAGCTGGTAAGTTACATTTGTCACCATAGATGAAGAGAATGTCCGACAGGTGGTACTATAGGAGTGGTGACGGTTACCCACGTGCCTGCAACAGAGGAAAACAAAAGCAAGAAGTAAGAGGAAAACCCGCTGATCACCATTAGTTTGAGTTGAAATTTTTATTTACTCATATACATCGACTCCTTATAAAAAGTAAGTTAACATACTAAACTAATATCTTAGTTAAATAAAAGATTATACTACCTACAACAAAAACTATTATCCTTAAAATCATAAGGTAAGCGTGCGTTTTAAATCTAATAATCATATTATTATTAAGTAAGTCATTGTTTAATAAACTCATCACTTTGCTTTCAATGTTAAATGTTTAATTCTATGAAAGCAAAGTATCTACCTACTTAAACTGTTTACCTTAAGATGTTGAGACGAAGAAATTCCGCTTAATTCCAACAATAATAGCGACTCGACAAACAATCTTCTAATGTTACGAAAATAATGGCGCCGAAAGTGTTTCTCGTCACACTGATCGGGCGACAGATAAAATCTATTTGACAAAGATAACACATACCATACTGCTTCTGAAACTAAAAAAAAAATTCGTTTGCCGCGTTTTTCGAGTGCGCTAGAGCGTCGCCAATGTTTTGCAAATTGAGACATGAAAAAAAGTGTCCTTTGTATCGCCTACATTCTGAAGATAAGTAACTTGTTGCGTAACGTAAGTTGTTTGCATCAGTAGTTATTGACAATGGATTGCACTCAAAAATTGTGTATCTCGTCTTATTGAAAGACATATAACACAAAATATGTGGCAGTACATTCAACTCTCAGTAAATTGGAAAAAAAATATTTCTAAATATTTAACAAATTGTACTTCGGTAATGTAAAAAGAATTGAACAATAAATAATCTAGGTAGGTAAGTAGGTAATTAATTATGGTTTAGTGGTTTGCAAGCCAGTCTCCCGCAAGGAAAGCCCGAGGTTCGAATCCTGTAGATAGATGAAGAAAAGACCGTTAAGAAAGCTACATACCTGGAACATTTTAAAATTAGTATTATTAGAGATTTGTGATATCTGGTAATTCACACTTGGTCCGTGTGACTATATTCATTATATTTATAATATATAATTTTAACTAGTATGGCTATGATATGATATGATATGTTGGCTATGAGTACAAATGAATAAGGCTTATAGGGCAAATAAGGCTTCGATGCTACAATGATAAATATAGGCAGCCGATTTTTTAAATTAAACTACGAGCTTTATTTTATTTTCTGTTAAAATTAAAAACGCATAGTAGGAAGATGTAAATTTTTAGCGCACATTTTCGTTGCGTGGCTAAAACCGCGTGTTAGTCATAATGATGACTTCCCCTCACACAATAACTTATTCCGCCAACACACTAGACAAGTCACACTTCCTCTCGCTCTCGCATTAAAAGGGTTGCAATTATGAAAATTAATCCGCCTGTTTATGGCGGCCCTCGTATGCTTCGTTTATGGCAACCCCGAGCTCGCGTATCATTTTTCAGAATTAACGAGTCCTCAATTATGTTAGGATCATTACTTTAATGTTTTAAAACAGGTCTTGTATCACGTTACAGTATTGTAAGCTGCACTTGACGAGAGTCTTTTAACAATATTAGTTTGGATACACACGTAATTACTTGACAGATATTAATCTGTACACACATAGATACCTCCTCTGCTGAGAATCGAATCCGAGATTCTTTGCTCGGCAGGTAATTGTACTATTAAATGAAATACTAATTTGTCCATATAATTTACAATTATTAAATATAAATAATGAATGCGTCTTATTAATCACTAAAATATTACTGCGACATGTATCAGTTTTATTGTAAGAGGAAGATATCTCGGTATTTCAAAGTAGAAAACTATTATAACTCAATAACCATTAAATAACCAATATTAATTGCGACGGATATTTTATATAATAAAATTATTTTTCTATAATTAAAGATCGAATTAATTTGATCACACTAAATCGTGGATCAGAAAAAAACATTCTATAGTACTCTATGGTATTATTATTTGAGATCAAAGTCGTAACAATTATACATTAAGGGTACGTTCAGTAAAAGTGAATAGCTCTTTACATAGCCTCAAGTACAGTATCGGCGCACGCCGCTTTTGAATCTGTATGCATTGAGTTGCAATCATTGTTGTTTTTTCTTTTTATTTTTTGCTGTGAATTTATGAACGTAAATTTAAAAACGAAAGTGCAGTACGGAAAACATATTACCTAAATTGATAAAAAAAATTTACTGAGCAGAATTTATCATATGAATAGATAGCTTCATACCCTTGTACATTGATAGACATGTTAGCAGTTAAAACTAATACTCATTACACCGACACAGATAAATAAGAAATAATTTTAATTTAATAAATATATCATAAATGTGTATATTTATGTATAATTATAATCATTACTTTGCTTTGGTGTAGGAAAATAGTGAGGAAACCTGTGTATTTCTTAATGCTCTCAAACGTAATATAATACTGGCTGGTATGATTGACATCGTATTTTAGCACTTTGGTTATTAAATATAGAATTTTTTTACAATTAGAATACAAAGGTTTGTACGTTTAGAACTTAATCGGGTTAGAATATACGCACCTCTTATGTATTAGATGAGAGTTCTTTATAATATTCTTAAAGATGAATAAAGTCTGTAAATTCTTATGGCTTTTCCTCTTAGCATCGTGAGGTCCTCTGATGTTCTCAAAGGTATGTAAAGTCTGTCAATTTGCACATAGCGTAGCGGATTATGGGCTTAATCTCTCTCGCTGTGAGAGAGAGAGAGTCCCATTGGACAGTCATGAGTTGTGATGGTTTATTCAAAACTTACATCACTGAATTTGTTAAAACTAACGAGGCTGAATATTACAGAGGCGCGCACTATTAAAACTATTAAAGCTTGGAGAGCCATTAGGGTGGTTTCACACGGCATATTCGTATTCCGTTTAATTACGGATAATGGGTGACGCGTGGCGCTCCGCCCTCGCCGTTGGAGCACCGCTAAGTGGCGGCGGGAAATATTGCTCTTTGTTGCTTTTTGGTGCCCTGATTTTTGTTAAACATATTTATTTTATTGAATCGATGTAACCGATATTATTATTATTTAGTTAATAGTTGGGGTAAAAGATATATCTTTTTTAGAATTTTAATAAAATGTATATACATGGTAAATAGTACATATAAATAGTTTAAAGTAAAGGAAGATATGCCATCGTCCAGCAGATAAGTGAGGCACTACATTAAGTTGAATTGTATTCGCTCAGTGGTCGAAATTCGACCACATTCATTGAATAAATTATTTAATTCATAACACTTAAGCTCTTTAATAGCTATTAAACAAAGCAAAAAAAAAAACAGTTGAAAAACAGGAGAAAATGGTACTGCTCTGTTTCGTGTTTGTCTATTTACATATTCATATGACTTAATAATGATCTTTAAAAGCTCTAGTATTAGGCCTAGTGCTTGTACATTTTTTTTTATTTACCGACCTTTGATTTCGGTTTTGGTTTCGGTTCGGATTTGACCAGTATTTCGGCCTAAATTTAATATTTTTTCTATTTATGAAAAATTGTTTTAAGTGTGTCCGTGCTCAACAAGTATAATATTTGTCGTAATTATTTAATCTGTTCCGTTTAATTACCGGTAATGGAGCACGCGTGCCACCCCACCCTCCGCATTTAGCACCGTCAAGTGGCAAAGAATACCACTCGTTCTGAAGTGAAAAGGTTTGGCATTAGGTTTTTACAAGACTTGTTTGTTATTTTTTTACAACTTTTTTTAAATTAGCTAACATAGAAAACATTCTTCTAGACGGCTTAGCTGCTGAGTATTTTCTTAAATTTTAAGCCCAATTTTATATCACTTGGGAGGCGAATGGCTATATTTCGTATATGTCCATAAAACAAAAAATATGGATATTTTTTATGTCTTCACACTAGTGATATTTAGATATTTATTAAGCCACATAATGGGTCAATTTGATCTCAGTTGGTAAAATCGTGCCCTGATTTTTACTACGTGATCACTATCAATAGTTTGGTGGTTATTCAGTTATTTTTTTTATAAGTACAAGTATTTCTAAGTATAATGTTATATCATAATAAATTACTGATTGTTTTTTTTTCCTTATGTGTAGTATAAAAATGTAAATAACCTTTTATTTCGTCGTAAATAAATTGTTAGAAATATAATTGTATTTGTTTCACTTTTCGTTTATTTAGCACCAACGGCTTGCTCCGACTTCGGTTTTTATGCGCATATATATATATATATATATTTCAAATGGTAAAACCATTTTCCACATAAGTGCGGTGGTTCCAGAGATTACTTTCCTCAAATACACAAACTTATAAAATTCGTACCCTCTCTCTCTAACACAAGTATAAATTACTATAATTACTATGAAGTAACTAAACCTAAGCATATAATTTGTAATAAAAATTAATAAGCTTCGTAAAAGCAAATATTGTTGATATATATTACGACATTGGAATTACAAAGCATTGTTATGCGGAAAGGTTATAACAAAATTGATGGTCACTTTAAGAATAATACTGTTTGGATATTAGTTTAATATATAGCTATATGTGCGTTCTGTAACTGTGAGTAGGAAAAAAAAACTCGGAAGTTTCTTGCCGCTTCTTCTTCGGGACCACTCATGGTAGGGAGTTGTTGAAGCGATGGCTAAATTTGACTTTCGAAAAGTGTTTGTAAAATCCAACTTCAAATAAATATTATTTAATTCCTTCATTCAAAAGATTTTTTCTACGAGTGAAAGAGTCAATAAATTTATAACAAGACTTGTGACTAGCCAGGTACAGAACCCTGCCACCACGATTGAGATTAAACAGGACGCTTCACACAACATCCAACAGCACACACTTGCCACCATCCGTGGCTCGGCAGGGTGTGCCACGGGGAGGGAAGTTGAATTTCACTAAATCGTATATTAAATCTGTTATCCAGTAGATTTTGTTACGTAATAAATTGTATTTAACCGGGAAAGCCGTTCAAACGCAACCTCCGTGTTACTGTAACCCCGGATCTACGCTCGCCCGGGAAATATACCGTTATGATGAAACTAGTTTACGGCCAGCTAGCTCCGACGCGCTTAGCATGATGCTGTACAGATATAGATGCCGTTTACCTGACCATATCTCATCATGATTAATAAATGGTGTTAACAAAAACCTATCAAACTTGAATCGAATGACGAATGTAGACGAATTTATCCGGAAGTATTGTCCGTTTCCTGCCGACATTAAGAGATTTAGACTTGAAGAAAAATATTACTTTTATTATGTGAAACTGGTGTTCTACCGATTAAATTTAAATGTTGCAAGATTCGAAGACAACTATCCACACTGAGCAATTTAACATGGCTACTAATTTATTCGTTGACGTTAGTTGGGAACGGTTCAATTTTGTATCTTTTCTACAATTTATATCAAACATCGTGTTACCAAAAAGTACAATTTATAAGCAAAATAATAATTCAATATAAAAAATAAATTATTACGTTTATTTTCCTTAACGAACCGTTTCATGCGGCAGTATATGAGGTTCGCTACACACTAACAGATTTCGTAGTACGTAGCTGCGTAGCACTGAGATGTTCTTAATTATTATTAGTTTATTTATTTAAACTTTATTGAGCACAACAACAAGGTATTACGGTACAGATGGCGAGCTTAATGCTTAAGCATGGTCACCGTCGCCTATGGACATTAGCAATCACTGATGCGTTGTCGGCTAGAAAATAATTAAAAAAACGTAAACTATTGCAAGCCCAGCAGTGGGAAAATGATGGGTTATAATGATGATGAAAGTTTAAAAATAAGACATTATGTAGGAATTATACACAATTATTTCCTGGCTCATAACGCATCAGTAATACCTTTGATCTTGCTGATGTCCGCTATCGACGGTGACCACTTACCATCAGGTGGCACGTCTGCTAGTTTGTCGAGTATTAGCATAAAAAAAAATCTGCCACAACTATATTAGTGTATACTAGTTCGCGCTAATTTTATAGTATTATATAAGACATATACACAGTACATAATACGACAATGTTCTAAAACTCCAAGATCTTATTCAATTGTAATCAAATGTACATCCGGAGATTTCAACTAACTTTGATAACATTATGCAAAACTTTAAGACATGAAAATTGTAATTTTTTACTTTAGACAACCAAATCGTAATCTATTTATTAACCATCTTTCCATGATGGTGGTCTTCCAGCGTACTGACTTGGTGTGGCACTCTGCAAAACTCCTTAATTTTGAGAATATAGTCATTTGGACAGTTAATTAACTGATATCAATATATTATATCTAGTCAGCTATATCACATATACATATATGTCACAGATAACTCAGGGTAGGTTCATCCTATGCATCTTTAAACATGATCCTTCCGTCCATCGTCGGAAACAAGTTACACTTAAACATTCCTCTCGAATCACTTTATCTATTGGTAAAAATGGCGTCAAAATATATAGGCAGTAGTTTTTGAGATTAACACAAGATAAAAAATCTTGGTATACGTTACGAAAGAATTTTATACCGTCTCAAACATTAAATGTTCCATAAACAACAGTTTATAATCTGTGCCGTACTCTGTACACAGACACCGCTATAAAATAGCAGCTCTGATTTCCGTCAAAGTCTCTGCATTACCGACTAAATTGGACCGCGTCCCGGCGCCGCTCGGAGCTTTAGGGCCAGATTGGCTCGCCCGTAATATTCCTGCAAAACTGGCTGCAGCACGGAGCTTAATTTTTTTTTTATTATTGCTAGTTTTTATTATGAAAACAAAACATACGTTATTAGTGTGTGATACTTTTTGGCTTGTTTTTCAATCATTCAAGATCATTGTTAATAATGTCGACTTTTGCTACCCTGTAATAAAGTATGTTTTTATACAAACTGATCACGAAATAGTATAAACGTCGCGTAAGTATAGACTGCCTTTTTTCTCAATTCTCAAACGCATCGGTGGGAACAGAAATATATTTTCTTCCTATATGTATAAAATCTGTACAATATTTTTGCATTTTATCTCCTCTCATGCGTAATCGTGACACTAGTAAAAAAATAGATAATCTAACGAATTTACCCAAAAGTGAACTTTGCTTGCTATGAGAAGATGAAATTCGTCTAATAGATAACTTAAATACCTATATAAATGCTTTTTGTCTCAACGCATTATAGGATAACTTTATTATGTAGAGTACTCTTAAATTGGTATTTTCATATTTTTAGTCAAAACAAGTTTGCCGGTCACTATTTAATTTAAAACCTTCAATAATATTATTTACCTGGAATGATTTATTATCATCATTAAAAAAAAGTTTGTGTTGAAATGTGTAAAATAGTTCTCCAGAAAAGTTGTATGTTTGAACTTACCACTTTATGCGTAAGAGGTCGCTGTTTCATCATACAGTAGAATGTGACTGTTTTAAAGTAATCAGAACGTTAAAGACTCGTTTCGGTTTCTTTCGTGAGAGCTATACTTATAATAACATAAGTTTAAATATTCTTTATGCTTTAAAGAAAGCGCAATAACTTGATTACTATATTTATTCCTCTTATGCAGTAAAATAATTTTCCAAGTAATGAAACGGCTTCAGTCTCGACCGTAAACCTAGTAACTGTATAGAGGTGGCACATCGCGGTGACAAAAGTATTTTGTGTAGGATATGGCAAACAAAAAAATACATTTTAAATCAAATGACAAATAGTTAAATACTAATCGATTTGGGTAACGGAGTAGTATGAATCACTGGTAAAATCGACTTTGACGTATTTTGATGGTGTTTATTATTAATAAATCCTCAGTAAAGGCGAGTTGGATACATTCCTTTGTTCATTCAGCAGTGTAATGTTACTATTGTTGTTATATCTAATTACTTTTAACTGCTTAAGCACGTTTAGTCGAAAGCCCTTCCTACAACTATGTAAGATTTCGTAAGAATGCTTATTCGTTATACTATCACCGAATTCTATAAGATGTTTGGCAAAGTTAGATCTGTCTACGTAACCATTTTTGTACGCGGCTATATGTTCCCGGTAATCGTATCCGTATGTGTTGGTTTGCGGAAAATCCCGAAGTCATGTCTATTGTTTTATCTGGTAATAGTGAGATCTAAAAAGTGCAATGAACAATTATCTTCGACTTCCAATTTAACTTTTTTTTTTGGGATGGATACTACTTATTTACAAAAAAATCCAGCTATCTGTGCATCCCCGTTCAACACATAATTATGTCGTCAACATACCTATAGTAATATAATATATTTTTATGGCCTATAAAGTTTTTATTCTCGTAATGATTCATAAAGATCTCTGCAAGTAAGGGACTCAAAGGAGATCCCATTGCAAGGCCTTCTTTTTGTGAATAAAATTGATTATTGAAACGAAAGTAATTTTGGTCTATACATGAGGTAGTGAGTCTTATGACACCATAGCCCAGTTGGTAGTGAACCTGCCTGCCGAGCGAGGCGTCCGGGGCTCGATTCCCGGCCGGGGCAGACATTTATGTGACAGATTAATATTTGTTCTCGGGTCATGGGTGTTTGTGATGTCATATATGTGTATGTCCACGCCACCCGCGACACAGGGAATCCTACTGCGGGGGTGTGTGTGTTAACGTTTATAAAAAAAAAACTTTACTTTATCAAAAAGATGATGTTTATGGACTCTAGTTTGGGGACATTAGTAAAGAGATTGTTTACGTCAAGTGAAACTAGTTTAGATCTATTGGGTGATATTATATCCTTTATATTATTGGCTAAATGAAGACTATTTTTTAAGCTAAAAGTTGGAGAAAATGATGTCTAAAATTCAAATTTAAAATCATTTAATCATATAGGTATTCTGTAAATACACTTATGAACGTCGTTTTTGCTTCTACCACCGTTTCGAAAAGGTGCTTTAACAATGAGGAGAACAAACGGCGAAAGAAACACCTCAGCACATCTTTTAAACAACACATGATAATTACAAAAGTTTAAACCTGTGCGGAACTTGTTTCGACACTATTATTTCCAGACATCCTTGTCATTAATGTACCCATCTATACTATAATATCCTTTGCCTAAGGATTTTATTATAGTATTAATTCGACGAGCCAAATTATATAGTGAAGCCACAATATAAGAGACAACTGGACGTATTGGTATATTATCTTTGTGAATTTTCGCCAAACCATATAAAAGAGGAGCGCGAGGATTCATCGGAATCAGAGAATTCAGTGTACTAAGAAAAATATAAGATGTATTTTTGAGGACGCGTTTCAATAGAGCGGTATTTATTGGTTGGATCAGTATTTAACCGGGTGAAATCCTCGATATGTGTTGTCTTTAATTTTATCGTTGTATGACTCTCGGTCCATTACCACAACGGTGTTACCTTTATCTGCTTTTGTGACTACTAGATTGTTATCTACTATACGCTGTTGAATAGATTTGAACACTGTAACTTCCTTGTTGATAATAGACCGAGGGGATTGCGCCGTAGACCCGATTTGCTGCGCAACCAAATATTTAGATATGTGTTTAATACAATATTTATTCTTGAGTTTGTAATGTTATAATTTCAACAGTAGTCCAGATAATTCTAGTACAGGTGAATTTTTGGCATGTGTCATTTTTCAAGTCCTAATTGTGAACCTGTCTTCTATTCGGGAATTCATTACTTTTCCATAGAGCTCATCTATCTTCATCTGTACTTATATGCTCTGATTATTGAAAGGCAAGGTATTTTTTTAAAGTAGAAATTATACTCATTAGAGTTATACATACATATACAAAGATTGTTATTGCTGAGGGAAATCATTTTTCTTCTGGGTTATTTAAGGCATTTCTATTTCCTACGCATACCGTGGTCGAGCCCGTAATAAAACGTGAATGAAATAAATAAATTCGCAGCTAACCGGCAAGCGTGGAGACAGTGAAAGTTAATTTGAAAATGGAATAAACAGAAAACAGCCAATGGTATGAGGTCTCGGGGGACGGCCAGCCAATCGCGTGCAAGGGATTTTCGCGCGCAGAATTTTTATTAGCCGAGATAATAACGCGCCATTTTGTGACAGGTTCCCTTTTTCGTTTTTACGTTCCGTGATACGATACGTGAAAACGAAAATATTCTACGGAGTGGATTCGTGGTTTATTAGATTATCGGTTGTCGACGGGATTTTTATATGGACCTAGCAAATGGCCGTACAGTGCTTAATATTAAATGTTGTAGTTACTGAATCTCATGGCAACTGCAAAAATTCGTACACTACTCGTGAACTACCGTATTATCTGAAGCATGTCACAGACGCATTGCTGGCTATCAATAAAAACTAATATAGAATGGCTACTTTTAATGTCAATGGTCAACAAACCACCGATTGAACCACCTGATTGTAAGTGACTCCAGTTCAAGCACGTCTTAAACATCACAAGCGATGCATTGAAGCACAGCTTATAGGTAAAGAGTGTTATGTTATCGTGGAAATAACAGTTTCGCGCAGGTTAAAATTACTTTGTAATTGCCATGGAGATGTGCTGAGGAGTTTTTTTCACCGTTTCTTCATCTCATTGTTAAAGAATCTTAGCGGTAGTGGAAGCACAAAATGATGTATATTTACAAAATACCTAAGCGATTAAATGATTTGAATTTAATAATCGAAGTTTGCTCGCGGCTTTGAAGCTGGTTAAGTATATCACTTTACGGGTTCAAATGCACAGTAGAAGCGAAGAGTAAGTGCCACTAACGAAAGTTGTCATTGTATAGTACTGTTGACATTGAGCCCCGATTTCCACCTTCCAACTTAAAGAAAATTTATGAAATGCAACCCTATTTTTATAATAATAAATCAGTAAAAGGTAGATTAGCGATATAAGAAATGAATCGACAGGATTTGTAAACAAGTTTTATCGCGTATTGTTATTGTATTAAAAAAATTATGGGATGTATCCTAAAGGTAAATGTAGGTTAGGAAGGTACAGAGCGCTGCAGCCTGCAACAGGAGAGACTTAGCGCCATAGCCTACTTGGCAAGAGTACACCTTGGTGATCGTCGATTATAGATCCACTATTTAATTCCTTCTACCATTTCAAAAAGTTCTTTAGGCATGCAATATCCAACTTTTCTGTGACTTGAAACCCAATTACAAAGGTGCCCAGAAGCACTTTTCACATTTACGATTTATACGATTTAAGTAGGAAGGTAACATTAATAAATTGTCCAATTTTATAAGGTTGATAAATTTGAAGTATAGATAACTGCAATCAAATATTTGGAATTACAAGTACATCTGCGTTTAGTTGGTTGCTGGACCGACATCTCTTTATCAGTTAAAGTACCTTCTATTGACCAGCGACCCCCACTTTATCACTCTTTACGTGTGTTACGACTTTCCTTACGCATTTTTTTTTTAATTTATCTAGCAACATTCAATAATGATCCGATGAAAGCAGATCCGTTGGTTTATTTGACATTTGCTTCTATGAAAAACATCACATCCACAGGAATATTCTCGATATTTTATTGTCTTAGTCTCACTTAAAAAATAATAAGATTAGATTTTATATGAAATTATCCTAAGTATAATAAATAAAAACAAGTCGTTTTTTTAAATTGCGTTTCATAAATTATTAATCACTGTGTATAAAACCTTAAGTGAGATGAAAGTATTAACTCAACTAAGTTTTTACTGAGTGCAAAGTTACGATACGGGATCTCCGAAGTCCGTTCAAAGTTTATTTGTTGAGTATAAGTCGAACTAACAATGTTTAAAATTAGATTCAGCTTTAAATTGTTCTAAATATTAAATCTTAAGCTTTGTACAAATGTTTTATACTAAGTTATTCTATAGTTGACTGGGGCTGATAATAGATGGCGTAGTATTTTTCCACGGTATAACACACACTAAGCACTTCAGTTGGGTAATGAAACCTTAATTACAGTATCGAAGTTTTCTACAATATTTGAATATAAAAGTTCCGAATTACAACAATCGGAGTACGGCCGCGGCCCTGGCCGGGCGGGAAGTCTTCCTCTGCTTCAGATGGTATTTCAAGGAGGGAGGATTACATTTTTTTATGTTGCTAGTTGACAAACGAGCGGTCGTGCCACCTGATGGTAAGTGATCATCATCACCCATGGACGTCAACTGTCAAAGGCATTACCGACCAAAAACAAAAAGGGAGAAATGTATTATTATCATTATCATAGCGGACTTTATTCATCAGTGAATTCAATCCAACTGGAGGAGATTTAGTAGGTGCTCGTGGTGCCAGGGGAGATACCGGTGCGTTCATATGAGATCCCGGTGCCTCCCCATATGCGTCGGGTAGCCGAGGGGGTTTAAATGGGTACGAATCCCACATAACCCGGTATATTACAACCGGGTATCTTTCGAAGATTTCCCCCAATATGAAAAAAAAAGGTTGTCGTGGTGCACCTCGATGAAAAAAGAATAAGATTTATCGCGTCAACTCCCTTGTGGAGGATCTCGGGCTTCGTACCAGCCAGCTCCATCGTAAGGATCGTTAACTAGAGTAGGTTGCTCACTTCTATCTTGACCGACAGTGGATTAAAATTTTATTTAAATTTATTTTTACTTTTTAGTAAAATTATGTAGTTTTTCTTTATGAAGTCGGTTTGTATATGTATATGTTTTTACCATGTTTTTTTACTCGTATCGACTCGCTTTCTTGTATGTCTGTCCGGGTGGAATTTTGTAATTGATGTTTAACTATCTTCCCGATGAGCTAGATACTTGAAATTTGAACCATAGCTCAGAAGTGGATACCGATGGATGAAAATGTGAAAAAAAGAAGATTCTTTTATATTTTTAGTCCGGTATAAAAACACGGTAGGTACATACATTTTTTTTTATTCGTAATTATTTTAAGCTTTTATTGCTACAAATATTATCATTGAAATTGTTATAGCCTAGTGCTTTCAACGTCGGCCTTCTGTACTTGTAATTTGGTTGCGTCTTCATATCGCATTCACAAGCTTTAGCGTTCTTTTATGGGGCTTTTATAATTCGTTTGGACAATAAGGTTGCAAAGTTGATACGTAAGTTACCTACAGCAACTTTTAAGCAACGTGTTAAAGCACAGCTTATAGGTAAAGGATATTATAATAAAGATGAATTTATTAATGACCAGGACGTATGGAAATAATAGTGTTGAAACAATTTCCGCACAGGTTAATACTTACTTTGTAATAGCCATGTGTTGTTTTAAAAGATGCGCTGCGGAGTTTTTTTCGCCGTTTCTTCTCCTCAATGTTAAAATACCTTTTCGAAACTATAGTAAAGGCAAAAAATAACACGCATAAATATTTTTACAGAATACCTTAATGATTAAATGACTTTGAATTTGAATATTGTTGGAACTAGTTCAAATATAACACACACTTGTAAGTATTTAAAATTTTCTGCGTGTTGTTATCTAGTTATCATTTGCTTCGACGAAAGAAAATATCCCTGATAAACCTGCATATCGGAGAGCTCTCTGAGATGTTCTTAGAGGTGTGTGAAGTTTGGCAAGCCACAGTACGCCAGCCTATTTACCTACAGTTGCGGCGTTTACCCCTTATATTGTCAGGGGAGATCCGTGCCAAGCAGTAGGCATTACGCTATTTAGCGCATTTTAGCGTATTACGCTATTACGCTATTTAGCGTATTAAGCTATTTAGCGCATTTTAGTTTAAAATTTCAATTTATAAATACAGAAACGTAAGCCAAGCTTATAAGTAGATAAATTTACTTTTTTTAACATTTGATTTGAGAACACTTTGTTTGCATAGAAAAAAAGTATTCAATTTACTGGCTGCGCCGCAAGTTTCCTTTGCCCGCGGCTCGGCTAATTATTTCCCGCGCTTCCCGCCCAATGAATGAGGGCTTTTGAATAGTCTGCGGATTCAAATTGAATCTCACATTTTGTAAATCGAATGCGATTATTGAACTGGATTTTAAACGTATATTTTTGCTTATATTATACGTGTTCAGTGAATGTGATTATTGAGATGGCTTGGAGCATAATTATTCTAATATTTCTCTTTAGAACGGATTGTTGCAAGTTTCAGAACGGATTGTTGCAGGTATTATAAATTAAGGTATTAGTACATAGTCCAAGTACCAGAAGTTCTTATGCCGTTATAAGGCCTCCAGCATAACTTATCGACTGGTACCTATTTACGTTAACGAGGCCAGATAAACGCGGCCTCCTAAGCGTGTTATTTTGCCACTAACGGTCTTCGATAACTTGAATCCAACTCGTGAAACATAGCATATGTCGTTGGGCTGCGACCCCTCTAACCGCTGTACTGGTACTAGTCATCTTCAAACACTGAAATATTTCTCATCCGCGAACGAACGTCATACAGCAGAGGTTTCCAAAGATCAGTTATGACATCACTGTACTCTGAGTGCAGGGTTAATTAAAAAGCGAGAAGTGTATCCTCAAAGCGCCGCGTCTCCAAGTGTTGAACCCTTTCAGCGCAGATCTACATAAGCCGTGTATAGGTAATTAGCAACTTTATTTATTTCGACTTACGACTTCATTTAAGAGGTTCTGTAGTGACGTGAGCAGTTTTGATTTGAGAACAGTTCGTTAGTTTTAATAAAATGGCGGTGTCCCGAGCTTCCTATGCTAGTGGGAGTCGTCGAAATATCAGACATTTATGTGACAGATAAATGTTTGTTCTCGGGTCATGGGTGTTTGTGGTGTGATAATTGTGTATGTCCACGCCACCCGCAATACAGGGGATCCTAGTGCGGGGGTGTGAGTGTGTGAACGTTTATTTTATTATTTATTATTAAACGAATCTATACTAATAAATAAAATTAAAAGTATCTGTTTGTAATATTAAAATAACCGCTTTTTACTACATGCATATGAATGTATATACGGTACATATGCCAAAATAACATTTTTTACAATTTTTGTCTGTCTGTCTGTTTGTTCCGGCTAATCTCTGAAACAGCTGAACCTATTTTGACGGGACTTTCACTGGCGGGTAGCCGATGTAATAAGGAGCAACTTAGACTACTTTTATTTCTACTAAATAGTTTTTTTGTTAAATTCTACGCGGACAAAGTCACGGGCACAGCTAGTAACAAATAAATTTATTAAGAAACAAGTATTAAGCAGTCGTGGTCGGCGTATAAGCGTTTATTCGTGCTCTTTAACAGAATATTTCAAAGGTGTAGAGTTGTAGCCTAGAGTTACTGTAGGGTGTACACGTCTGTACGGAAGTGTTTACAGTTTTTAATTAAAACAAGCAACCCTCCTCCTGGTTGGAAACCGGTTAGTACTGGAAACTGGGGAAAGCGCCGAGTTTTGTCCTTTCCATGGTTAGTGCTGCGGCTTAGGCTTACGTACAATAATGTGCCTCTTATGTATATGTTAGGAGATTGATTGAATTCGAAAGTTAGTTTTTTCCTCGATTAAATGTTTTTCTTTCTTTCTTTTATATAGTTAAAAATAAAGTTATTGCCCAACAATCCCTGTGTTGTTTTAAAGTATAAGTATAATCCGCTCTGACATGTAGGCAGATTTTTTAAATTTACACAGTTTCCACGAAATGCTTGTAACAACATGGTTAGACTTTAAGTTCGTGTGGACCTTAAGGTCGGACCTAGAGACATTTCGTGACTGTTTCTGAGCTTCTACTTGCAGGTTATTAAGTAGATTTAGGTAGCTATCATTATAAAGCAGGCGTTTGAACATTGGAGGTCTTCGTACTGTTTCAAAAATTTTGAATTGTAAAGACACATCCTTTCTGTAAAAGAATACTAATGGGTTTGGTTCCAGTAAAAGTTCTTTTTATTAAAAGGGTCTATTTATTTATTTATACTTTATCGAATAAACCCAAAACCAGGATATAACAAAAAGTGGGTTTAATGCCTAAGGATTTTCTCCCCCAGTTAACGGCAGAACGGAGAAATGGCAGGCGGTAATGAAAAAATTAATCAGTAAAAATGTAAAAAAAATGTCAGCGTTATAAACCCTGCATACATATTTATATACACAATAAATTAATATAATAGTAATAAATATATTACAATTACAAAAAGTTAACTATTGTTTCATATAAAAAAAAATTAAATAATAACACTTGTGCAAGTAACAGTACCCATACTTCGCTAAGACGGGGCGGGTTGTGGTGAATTTGGACGCGCTAAAGGTTACTTCGGTAGGTTACTGAGGATTAATAAACGACATATATTCCCAACATATATTCCCAACATATAAGATACATATACACTCGTGTGTAGGTTTGAGTAGATGTAGTGAAATTATGTTTTTGTACAATCATTTGATTTAACGAAAATTTAAAATTTTACACTTTCCCTTCGGGTGTCACGGACTTCAGAGATAAATAAGATCTCAGACCAAGCACTTATTTTACTCTATGTAAGTATATTCAGGGTGTAAGACGGACGGGCCATCTTATTTCAACTGGTCACCATCCGTGACATCAGAAGCATCACGGATGAGTTGCGGGTCGAGAAGGAAAAGAGGACTTGCCGATATTAAGGCGATCAGTTAACAAATATTGTACCAAATGCTTAACATAAGCGATGAAGTAAATTTGGAAGATAAAGCGCATCAATTAAGTAAAAAACTTGAATACCTATATTATATTAATAATATGAATAATATACATGTTAAGTTCACTAAGAAAATCTAGATGTATATTATTTTAAAATACCTTCGTCGTGTCCACATTACTCTGTCGACCCAAGGCACCAGGGAGCGGTGTGAGTAAGAAAGTACACAAGTAAATTTTAAGTAATTATAAGGAGCGCTTATTAGGATTAATACGGGTCGGGCTGAGACGCTATCGCTCTGACAACTCTATAGTATTTAAATTCTTATTACGATGAAGGAAAGCTGTGGAGACGACTGTTATCTATGCAACATAAAACTGTGATGGGGCGAAACTGTTTACTATATATTCATTTAAATTTTTAATGTGTGCACCCTTGGTTATCAATGTAGAAGCCAAAAAAAAATTATTTAATTTTAGTGTGTTTCTCTGTTAACGCATCACGCAATTTTTTTTCCGATAAATTAAGATGTTACTTAATTTATTTATAACATATATTATGGTGCAACATATTACATCCTTTTTTATTTTATAACATTTATTAATTTTTGCAGTATAGGAGATAGATTTTGTATGATAGTTCTATTACATAAAATAATCCGTAAATTAATCCGTAAGTACTACGATTGAAGGAGTTAGCTTGTTAAAAAAAAGTATTATTATTTATATTTTACATAAAATAAGTTAATGCTTATAACATATGTTTGTTATTCGCTATCAATTATTTGTATCAGCCTTTGTACAACGTCTCTCTAGTTCTTATAACTTACAGTTGAAGTATATTATAATTAAATATTCGACTTTAATAAATGTCGCTAGATAAAATAATTTCCAAATAAAATTTTCCCTATGCCGTGTTTATTCTTTACCTGTTCATACATGGCGGACATTTTAGCTAAGTTTAAAATTGGAAATGGGAAGACGAATTTGAATTAAGAAATTGGATTGGTCTGCTTGTAATGATAAAAGATCGGGTGATACGATCTCCTCAGTTTGGCAAGTTTGTTAAGATGTAGTGAGTGCTTTAAAATAAGATGTATTTTGAGACATCCACTTTTGAACTGAAATCCAACTGGGGACTGTAATTTATATCACTTGGAATGAATGAACATACTTGGCAATGTACGAATGAGCTCTTCTTAAAAATATATATCCAAGGAGATGGCAAGCTGTTTAACAAATTTTACTATATCTTTAACTAGAAATCCGCCCTGGCTTTGCTTCGGAAAATATGATTTTTACGTTTACACATAGTAATCACACATCGAAATAATTGTTACTCATTTTTATCAGGCATTCATTAATTTCTCAGATGTCACACAGCTTTTTGTACTTTCCCGTGAATTCTCTGTGAATGTGAATGTGTTAATCTGTTAGTAAAAACCGTATGAAAACCCGTGCCATTGTTTTCGAGATTATACCTAATATCAGACAGAGAGACATAAAATGTTTTATACTATATAGCCTATGTTCATCCGGAATAACGTAGTTCCGGAGTTTTATTTAACATAAAATAAGTTACTGTTTAACAACAATCCCACCTGATGGTAAGTGGCGATGATTTCTATTAGATGTTAAACGCGCCAACTCATATAAGCCTATTCACTCTCCTCTTGAAGATTCCCTCGTCATAAGTAGCCAGGAACATCGACGGGAGAAAACTTTTGGTCACCATTGATGAAATTTGGTAGTGTCAGCCCAAATGTGACAACAGTACTCCTTGCATGGTCAAACAGCAGCTTTTAAATGCTAACTCGGTGTGAAGTACCATCGCACCTTCGCAAGAACCCTAATTGGTTTATTTTTTCTTTTCGAGCGAGGTAACCTTCAAAAGGTACCCGGTGCCGTGGGAGCGACACCGGATTATGTGGGATTTTT
>PDGT01000028.1:3884988-4039645 GCA_003671415.1 Megathymus violae
TCCCCTCCCGGTGACCTTCTTCAGCGCTATGAGGAGACTGAGCCCAGCAGTGGGACAATTACAGGTTGTAATGATGATCTTTACATAAATAATGGTTACGTCTTATTGAACAACTTTAGAGCTGACTTCATGTTACGACATGTTTTATTGAGCGGCTGTTTCACATCATAATAGAATCAACACGGCAATTTTACAACCAATTTAGTTGGGAAATTTAAATTACAATTGATCACGTATTCAGCTTTTAGTTTCAGTTCATTAGAATGATGAGGTAATTAAACTATTTAATACTATTTATTTTTACTTTACTTATTAACATTGATTGAAGACAAATTTAAGACTCAACAGGTCATTAATGGGATTTGAATGTTCCTGTAAAATCATAAATAGATCATAACTGAAGAACTACTCGACAGATTTTACTGATTGTTTTTTTTTATGAACTATTTTTTGGAAACTATACCAGAAAAGACGGAAATTTGCATGGTATCTTTGTATGAAAATCTCAATAAATATATTTAACTAATCACACTACTCATTTTCTTTATAGTTAATAGCACCTGTTCGCTAGCGCTAGATAAATTTCAGAAACAACGTTTCATGTCAGTGTATATGTGTTGTATCTGTTGCATTAAATAAAATTTTAATACATAGAACTCGGAAAATCGTCCCTCATTAGTATTATGAGTTCTTCCGCATTGCCTCCGCCGTGTCTTATCAACGATTATTGACTTTCAAACGTCTTAAACGTCTCCAAATGTAAACACGGCGGCGCTCATGAAACTTGCCACCAGCGGCAATCCATCCAACCAATTCTATCCATTCGATCCTGCCAATTGCTCTCGCTATAGATGGCTTACAAATGGCACATGCAGTCGGAATATAAGATGCCCAAAACCTCACACCCCTGCACTAGAATAATTTCTGTTAGGAGTGGTGGTCGACAGAAGAAGACAAATGTATTTTGGACACTAGTATTTGTACAAGCAAACGAACTCGGGACTTCTTGCTCGATAAGTAGTTACATTACCCACTGAGCTATGTGGTTGTGTGTAAATACGATTGTAAGAGTTTTATTGAGTAAATACTAATAATTCAATTGTTATTAATAATTAATAAAATTTTAATTGTTTTCAAAAGTTTTTACCAACTCACAAATTTATCAGATTTATGAGTTACAATTAAAACAGCTACAATAAATTTTAATAATTATTATTGATAATTTTCGACAGCCCTGAGTACGAAGATCCAATGGGAGGTCCCGGTAAACTGCGAAGTAAATATTAAAAATCTAAAAATAAGGTTGTCGATCTAGCGATGTTCAGGTGTGTCGACTCGGTCACATTCGTTGCCTAACACGAGCGCCATTCGTACTTTCACATCGGTCTATTCACCCCACTGCAGCACAAATGAGGCTCTCTGTCGCGGCCTAAATACCGCCTGGTACTAGCCTACATTCACCGAGAAACCTAACTACATGTTTTTGTATAGAATTTTTGCGGTCTGATTGAAGTTAAGCGACGATAGCTATCGAACGTTCTATTTCTATATTTTTTTTATTGTTAAAACCAAATCTCGTCAAAAGTTAACGAATACAAAAAAAGATAATCGACACAGGAGAAAATGACAACAGAAAATGACTGTTGTACTTTGTCTACTTATACAGATACTAAACGAATACACACACATATTTACGCAAATTACATTCACGCACTGGATTGAGTGTTGTGAGTGAGATGGACATACTTAGAGGTATTATTAGGTACTATATGTAACATAGTGTGCCGGGCTGAACTGATTCCGAGACTTCTCGCTGGGCACGCAGCTTCTATAACTATACTCACTAAAAGGGTTTTAGCAGTAATTATAATAATAAAAATAACAAACGTCTCTTCAGAAATAAGGTTGAACAACGCTTTATTCTAAAGAACAAAACGAATTCAAGTACAATGTGAGTTAATTACTTACATAAGTGCTTTGTTGAACCCTTTTTTTTATGTTAATAGCCGACAAACGAGCAGACGAGCCACCTGATGGTAAGTGGTCACCGTCGCCCATGGACATCAGCAAAACTAATGGTATAAATGATGCGTTGTCGGCCAGGAAATTACAAGAAGGTAAAAAAGAAAGAAAGAAAAATAATAAATAATAATAATAATTAATAAATAATAACTAATACCCATGATAAGATTTACCATAACACAAGGTTATGGTAGCAACGCTCTCACGAGGTGATTAACCTCTGTCATTGCAACATGGTCGCAGTATTGAGGTGAAGTGCATGCTCATTTAGGGTATATATCGAAATTAATTAGGTTTTGATAGTGTGTGAACGTGTCTGGTGTGTGTGCGAGCGTGCGTGCATACTATCGTTTGGTATTAACTTACTGGCAAGCCATACTCGCATACTCAAGATCTGTCTCCCAGCCTTATGTCATTTTGTCAACAAATGACAGATATATTGTCGAAGGCAACCTCCATATTCCTACCCGTTATCCGATTTTAAGAAACTTTCGAACGTCTTGTTTGTAATTACTTTTACAATAGTATATATTAATATTCTAAATATATAGTGCAAATTTTGTGAGTTTGTGTAGATATATGTGGAAGGTAATCTCTGGAACTACGGCATCTATATGAAAAATTCTTTTACCATTTGAAATGTATATTATACTGGTTGGGCATACAGTACGAGTGTACATGAAGTGTGTAATAAGTATAATGATGAATAGTTGTCCTCGAACGATGCCCGGACGGGCCGCTAGTACATAATAAAAGTACTTCGTGATCTTATCTTTACTAACGTAATCGAATGAAGTAGGCAATATTCTGTTGATTCGACATTACCTTAATTATTAAAATTTATTTTTATTAAACCAAATGCATTTGTAGTTAATATTATGTAAAGAAAATATTCACAAATTTTTTACCTTTATAATTTGAAATATATTTTTTTAATTTTCTTAATGACTTATTAAATAAAAAAAACCAGGTACTTATTACAAATTTGTAAAATATTATATTTGTATGCGACGTTGTCAAATTTATATGAATGTCTTTTATAGAAGAACTCATCCATGCTTACCTTTTCTATACCTACGGAGATATCGCGAAATAGACAAAGATAACAATGTCGATTTTCAAACAGACACCGGAGTGGTGATAACGTGGGAGGACTTAAATTATCCGATGTCAGTGATGTGAATGTTATTAAAAAAATGGTTAACTTTTGTAAATAACAAAACCTGTGTCACTTAATAAAAATATAACATATTAATCTATTGACAATATTTCATAAAACGAACCCTCTTTAATAACAAATATGTTCTCTATTACAGCAAAATACAATTACATCAGTACAAATAAAACGGAGTTAAGCTGAAATCACGCCATTCACGACCCTCAAATAGCTTCTAGTCACATTTTAACTGACTAGAAGATAGTCATCCGTTTTTATATAACGAACCTTATTTACTTCTTCATAGAGCTATTTTTACATCGCCATATCATTACCTCACAATCATAGAAATGTACGAGCTCGAATCCAAATGAAAAAGGTGTCAAAGATCGAATTTACGATTCATTATACTTAATCCGAATAAAAACGAGGGAGATTTCCTTGAGGGCAGTCGTTCGAAAATCAATCGTGTTTTCAACAAATACAGTTCATTTTGTAATGTTCAACAAAAGACATACATACAATTTTAAAAAAACCATTCCAAGTGCGCACGCATGTAAGTGCCCATTGTGGCGGCAGATGGTCGTTCGAAATTCGAACACGAAACGTCACAACCGGCCTCAAACACCCTGTCGTATCGCCCACAGTTAAAAAATAGTTTTGTCTGGCGCGCTTTATTATCTGTTGTGTACCCTAATGGCTATTTTTAAAGATGAATCGTCGAGTACTTAGAGTAATATTTTGCGAGGGTGGCGCAAGTAATTAAGTCTATATGAATCAGTTTCCATGTCAATTAGTTTATGAATAAAATTACTATTTCGTGCCTGGGGGCGTGACTGTTTTAATGTCATTATGGAGATACTTTGTTACAATTTATTTGTCTGCTACGTTATTTTTAATTGGGCCAGTCATAATATTAACCACATTTACATATTTATATTCTGTTTCTTATACACGGTAAACACAACTCAACTGTAAACGGCACACAGACATACCTATGAAACCTTCACCTAATACGATAGATCTACGTAATAAGTCAACAAAACGTATATTATATAGTACACTATATACAGATAATACAAACTGCGGGTTGTTTTCAACTTTAATTCAACTAAACATAAATGTGAAATGTTTTAGAAAAGTAAAAGTAAAAAAAAAACTCGTACGTAAGTACTCGGGCGAGTAGAAAGACGTCCGGTTGAATGTTGTTAAAACTTTTGCGTTTAATTGAAAGAGACGAGAAGTGTTTTCAGGGAACTGGACGTATTCCGACCACAATTGAGACGCTCGATGAAATCACGCTAAGAACTTCTACGTTCAGTTGATAATACTATCACACACGTTTTAAATTTAAGTTAATGTTGGGTCTCCTCTCACACTCAGGAGTTTACACCACCACCACGCTGACCAAGCACGGACTGGCAGACTTCACACACCTTCGATAACATTTTTGACAACTCTCAAGCACGTCGTTTTGCACATATCTTCACCATAATGTCTTTCAGAAAAGCAATTGATAAGTACCCACTTATTAATTTAATTCAGATGTAGCTTTTTTCTGACTTTTTAAACCTATGATTATATATATGATGAACAACAATCACCATACAAGTTAGAATGTGCAAATGGTGACGGAGTTGCGAAGCATAATACTAATTTATTTGTTTCTACCCTCATTCTAAACAATTATGAAATGTTTTAACCGTTTCAGGGATCAACAAATCGTTTCGCTTCCTGGCATTACGTATGTCTATGGACGGGTATATTTTTCCTGTTATAAAAGGAGATTCGAACCTAATAGTGGGGCAGTTCCGTGATGATGGGTTGCGGTTATCATTTACCATAAGGTCGACCGGCTATCAACATGGGAAAGGCGAATAAAAACGAAGTTTCCACCCATCGCTAACGAATATTTACGACTCCCCGCACTCGCTACGAGCGAAGCATCGATTTTAACATCGTTCACCGTTCTCTCCATGCTTTTCCCATATCCTGAAACCCCGTCCGACACGCAAATCTCTTTAAAGCTGGCTTTAATCACGTTACTTTGACGATGCGAATTTTTTGCAACCCATTTGCTACCACTTTTTAATTCTTTTGACGCTGGCTTCAGGCATGTTAGGCTAGTGGTCACGCCACACTGGTAGGGACGAACGATTTAGGGACTTCGTATGGTGTTAGTACCGGTAATGGACACATTTCTACTAAATTCTTGTTGTGTAAGCAAGTAGCCTTACAACCCAACTTTTAATTACACCACAACTTGTGATATAAAATGGATCAGATAAAGTTTTTATCAATTAGATGAATGAATTTTATAGTTTTTGCTATCAAATACAGTGAATTATTCTTCTGCTTCAACGATGGACAGATTTTATCTAATCATCCATTATAAGTCTTTACTTATAAAACTATATGTCTTTACTAACTGAATGACAGATTTATCAACATCAATATTTATCAAAAAGTTAGAGACTGTATTTTTTTATAACATTGCCCATGTTACGAGGCACTTCGAGATTTTTGAAATTGCCACCGTTAAAGGGGTCATACAAAAGACGAAATTTCAAAAATATATGGCATTTTTGGTTAACCTTTTCTTAATTAACGTAAAAGTTTTGTACAAATACTGTTGATGTATATAAAACATATTTTGAGCACGTTCCATGAAATTCTGTTGAAATAACAATGTACAGTCATGTTACATGCATTACTCGAGAAATAACTACAATTTACATTTATTTCACATTTTTTTTTCAAACATATTTGAAACGATAATGTGGAAACGCCCTATTCAGGCGGATTCGTTGTGCGGTGCAGACTAGGTTTATCGATGAATTATCTAAAGACCTTAAGTTAACAGAGTTTCACGATATCAGGTGAAGAAAAAAGATAAAAGAAATGATAAATAAAAAAATACAAAATATTATAAATATATAATTTGAATTCAAAAAATATGATATGCGATCGGGATTTTTTTATGTAGCCCATAATAAAACATTCAATATTTACATACAAATTAAAACATTTGAAGCGATTTTAAGATTTTGTCATTAGTAAATAAACAATTTGGTAATTCACGGATGAAATCATTTTAATAAATAAACATTTACACACTGACACCCCCGCTCTAGGATACCCTGTGTTGCAAGTGGCATGACATATACACAAATATGTCATCACACATACCCATGACCCGAGAAAAAACAAATAAGAAATATTATGGTATATTTAAACCACTATTACCACAATTATTACCATTTCATCATATTTAACATGTGTTAAGTGAAATGCATTGTAATACTGAGCATCAAAGATTTCACAACGGAATCATTAGTCATTTTGACATATAACACAGAGTGATTTCGAGTATTAAAAAGTGTTTTGTCTCGTCCGTTCAGTAAAGTACGACACGAGCAGATAGCTCATACGAATACAAATACAATTATTATTTCTTGTACTCCAAATAAAATTACAGTGATTAAAAACTAACATCAGCTATAAAAAAAAGGCGACCATATCGCTAAGGTAGCCATCTTTTCCAGGCAGCCTTTCTGTAGAGGACAATATTAATATCGTTCATACAATGGCTTATACTTAAAGATGGCCAGAAGAAGGCTCTGAAGACCCTTTTATAACTTTATCGACATAGACAACCATCGACAGCGCATCACACGACACTATTCCTCCCCGACATACACCAGGCCATCATATTTCATTTTTATCATTTTCCCAATCCTTTGGCGAAACCATACTTTTAGAGCCCTCTTTTTAATTCGTTTTACCGTGATAACTCCCACCGGTTTTTATTATTCGCCAAGTATTACTTACGTACGTAGCGGGCTTCGGGGCTGTGGTACCCGGTTTTTTTATGATGGTACCCGATAAACGTGCAGACGAACCACCTGATGGTAAGTGGTCACCGTCGCCCGTGGACATCAGCAGGACCAAAGGTATCACTGACACGTTGTAGGCCAGGAAATGAGAAGAAGGTAAGAAAGAAAGTACTGGCTCTCATTCATTGCTTTTAGTCAACACGCAGAGAAGTCATCTGATGGTGTGTAGTTGCAGGCGTTCATCCACATCTGTAGCCTCACGGCATAATATTCCCGTTATCGGACAAATAAGCGGTCAAACAGCACGACAACTGACTCTTCAACATTGGAGACATAACATATTTGCGTATGTTTCAAACAATCCCGGTTTTTTCTTTAAGAAATGCCAGGGTAGTAAAACACCGTTTTACTTTACCTTGTACTAGAAAGCTCAAATAGCGGGCTAAACGTGACTTCCAAATGTATTTACCTGGCTGTATAGTCGCGCTTCATGTCCAACTGGGTGCACTATGAGCAGGGAAATTAGGCTTGGATTCAGCATAAACGAAGCGCTTAAGTTATTGGTTTTCCCTAGTATAAGTGATAGCTTGGTTCCAACGTAGGTCTTCAGCTCGAGAGACCTTAGATCGCATTTTGCAGGTACCTCTAATTTTTAAATTATGTTCATATTACAAATTAACAACATATATTGCATAAGTAGATGTGTGTGGGAGATTCGAAGTCAAGTCTTCTGTAATCAATTTAATAAGAAAAAATTGATATATAAAATATTATAAGGCCTTATTATTTACTGAGTCATCGTGGGTACGTCTGCAGACGGCGTGAGTTGTAAATTCCGCCAGACAATTAGATTTGGGGTTGCCATCTAAATTGTAATTTTTTTTTCAACGTAGCTATCTAAATGGAACGTAAGTTCTGAATTGGGCAAAGTAACAAGAGAATACGTGTCTAGTCTTAACGGTTCATTCTAGCAAAGGGTGTTTGTAGCTAACCTCAAATATAAATTCTTGCAAATTAAAAAACCCTTTGACAGTTGTAGTGTTAGAAATAAAATATTTTAGAATAGATTTTATATTTTAAAAATTTAGAAGATAAATTTTATTAAATTATTCTTGGCAGTTACAATATTCACAAACTAAGTTACGGTAATAGAAAATATTAGTCACTCGGTAAGATGGTATTGGCCGGCATTTTAGATAAGACCGTCATTTTGCCTTCAAAATTTCTATATCTTTTAATTATAACACTACACAGTTTATTATACGAGGTCGATAACAAGCCCGGATTACCTGGTATTAATCTGGTACAAGAATAGCATACTTGGTAATAGAGTATTGTTTTGCCACGGACGAGTATCATCGGGATAAACTTGAGTTACAGAGCTCAGCGCCTGCTATCACGCTAAACCAGATCCCATAGCCTCATTCGTTGTCCAGCGGGGCAGGCAATGTAGTGTAAAACAATTTCACCCCAATTGCTTAGCGATCATCTCGGTGAACTTTCAAATTAAAAAGATAATATTCAAATTTGACACAGGCTATACAACAAGGGCGGCCGCATTAGAATAAAATTACAATTAGACATTCGAGTGGTCATGTTGTGACCGGCGCGCGGTAGATACACATCCTGTTTGATAAGTGATAATACTTAATGGGCCTGGCAGCTCGTAGGTAGTGAGTCTGTACAAGGTTCGATTCTCGAACAGACAATTATTCAATTCACAAGTTTTTACCGAACGCGTTGAGGATGCTAAAATGATTTCTTCGCCACATGCGTTATTCCTTCTAATTCTACTTCTGTTCCTCGTAATGAATATACAAGGTAAACTCAAGAACGTGATTCAGTATAACATTTTTTATCTTACTTCATAAGCAGACTTAACAATTCCGGCAAAATACACAGACAAGTATTTTAAATTCTTTTATAAAAAATATTTTAATAACTTGTATTAAATTATAATGAAAAAGCAGATTGGTAGATTTACACAAGTTCGAGAAGACGGTGGTGAATCATCTGGTATACTGATTTTCATTCCTTGATGTTTTCCTTCACCGAGTAAGTGAGAATTGATTTTTAATACGCACACGACTGAAAAATTTAAGTCAGGACACGAACCCGGGCCCTCCGTGCCGGAGACACACAAATACCCGACTTATTCTCTAACTATAAACTAATTCAAATTAATTCTCAACTTCGTTGTTTATGGAGTCATTCGTCAGATATTATCAAATGTTCTTGTGTGGTAGCAAATTAATTGCTTTGCGTTCCATCATATTTCATATGCAATTCTTGTTATAAATAATAAAATAATAACTTGGTATATTTCTGAGGGCTTCACTCATCACGATTGAAGATAATTAAACTATGAGGCGTTACTTTGGAAATCATTAGAAAATCATGTATGAAAATATGTGATGGTAGTCTACAGTGACGATGGTGAGGAGAAAAACGAGATTTTAATTACGTCAAAAGCTAACGTTTACGCGCGTACATGAGCAGACACTTACGGATTCTTTTTTGTGGCAGCCATCTTGAAGTAGGTAAATTAGTTTTAAATTTGGGTCAAATTCGTTATAATTTGCTGCCACACTCAACACAAACCATTCACATTTAAATCCGGCAGATGGTCTATGTCACCATTAAAATGCAAAAGTGACAATTTCCCCTAATTTCTATCTGTTTAATTGCCCATTGGTCCCGTAATCCCGCCATCTAGCCGGAAGTACGAATTAATGTTTCAATTGTCATGTTGATTCCTTATCTGCGGCTTCGATCTATAGTACCTAGTCTATGGTCATGTCCACTAATGGAATTGAAATATAGCTGAGACAAAACAGAATACAGATTAAATGAATGTAAATGAAATGTTATAAGCAGTTAAATAATAATAGTCATCTACTGAATATTATAAGATGCTTTCAGGAATGTTGAATATACTGGCGACAGATTCGAATTAATCGTGGGTCAGCGGACAGCAAACATTTGGTATTCAAACCTTTCTGCTACCAAAAATGTATGTGTTCATAGACAAAAAGAAGTATCGTGATATTTTCTTTCACTTGCACACCGAAAATCAAACTTACGTGTTATATTTTCTTATGTCCAAGCAGTAACAAAATAACGTTGTTTTGTTAAAAACCTTATAATAATTTTTAAACAAGTTATCACCTAATAATAAGAGATAACAGACTGTTTTCAGTTTAATTGCTAAGCATGCAACATGCAACACTTCATGGCTAAAGAACTCTTAATAATAGTTAAACTGTATATTACTCAAAAACCCATTATTCTAAGCATTACTTAGAGTATTGCCCGTTTATGTTTCTTACATAATTTCTCCTGGGATGGTTCAACTAAAACGCGGTGAAGTGCAGGAGAACAAACGGTCAATTGTTTTGGCATGAAAAGTTTTTAGTGGGTCGGTTGATGCTCGGGGTCTATATAATCTGCTCGCTCTATTGTTCACCCCGAACAACCACCGCAGATGCCGGAGGCATGAATTGCTTGCTGTGCTCTCCAGCCATTTCTCTACATGCCAGCTCTCCCAGCCCCCGAACCGTGTCGGTGCCCAGCAGACTGTTGGAAACTTTCCCTAACGTAGACATCTTTGTGGATGATTGGAAAGATGTCCTGTGTGTGCCTAAGAATCAACGAGACGCAATGATCTTAGTATATTTTTATTTTAACTTGATACTAATGTTATTATTTTATTGATATATTTTTTGATTCCATTAATAACCTTAAAAAGAAAGTCCTCAATTGTTTAACTGTTTAACTACAAGGTTTTAAATTCATACGTATTATTTTATTATAGTCCGTAATATGTACTTAAATCAATGTTAGTCACGCCTATAATTGGCATACATACCTGCCTATTATACATATATGATGTAGAACCTAAGTATGAATATTTGTATGTATTGCTATTAGTGTGTTATTATGAATAAATAAATAAATTATTATCATTATTATTAACCAATTAATACTACAAAGAATGCTTAAATGACATGGCCGGATTCTGCCCTCAGAATGTACACGAATGTACAATAATTCATAATATGCTAAAAATACTCTGAAAATAGACTAAATTAGAACAGGCAACATTCACAACAGGCGATCAAAAAAAAATAAAAAAAAAATATGTTAATTATTTAATCCAATTTTTGTGTTGATTTCGAAATAAGTCTATGTTATATTTACGAATTAATTTCGTTTGGATACACGCATAACATAAATACTATCTGTACTTAGCAATGACGTTCAAACCAAAATATTAAATGCCCATGACTTTAAAAGTCGTATTGTTAAAGTAAAAATAATAATCAATGATTTTACAATTATCACAAATATAATTTTCAAGGTTCTATGCCGCGCCGCTTGACGCCCATGACGTTAAACATTTTGCATTGCATATTATCAAGATTATAGCCGATTATTTGTCATTTTGTTACGTGTAATGTAATTTATTCTAAATGTAATTGGACGTGTTAATAAGTGTAATTGGTATTCATCTGTACCGTTATAATAAACAATAACAAATAAATAAATATCAAATAAAATAAATAAAGTAGCTGTGTCTCTACACTAATATGGGAAATAATTCAAATTGAATTTGAATTCATTCTGAACAAAATTATAATAATCATTGGAGTAAAACAACCCGATTAACATTTTAATTTCAAAGTTTTGTAGATATTGCAAAAAAACCTCTACTCGTATGGTTATTAAGTTACAATTCTAATACGCTGATGTATTCTTTTTTTGTATAATCGTTTGCTTTGCAACCCGACACGTCAGTATTTACCTATACATTTTCAAAAAAGGAACTTAACGCCCAAATCGTCGCATTAATAGGGAACAAAGAGAAAAATAAACGGCTTTATATAATTCGACAAAGTTTGTATGTGCTGACATTGAAATTTTCTGCACCATATTACTTCAGTGTTAGAATTCAAAATCGCTCGTAATCTACTTTCGGAATTACACTATATTTGGCCCCCTGTTGAAGAAAAAAGGAAAAAATAGCGCCCTTATTTTTTAAATTGTAATTCGTAGGTTCGAATTGCGAATGCGGCGTTCTTATTTCAAAACATCACTAGGTGTCATTGGACACTCCCTCTTGTATGGAAACACGAAAGTGCTGATTATTTTAAGAAACATATCATTCATACAAGTTTTTCACACACACACACACACACACATATAAACTTTAGGTGTTGCTTAAATCAAAATTGACAGACTTATAGTTGTTTAATTAAAACTAATTTATAAAATATTATTATACTTTCAAATAATTTCTTCACAACTTCTGTACTCCGGAATATATTTCAGATTATTCAAATATGATTTGCCAGTCTCTATTCGACTTGATGCAGTTGTTATATTGGAGTAACAAACGTTCGTAAATATATTACCAAAAGTGTGAATATACTATTTATTCCGCATTATTATAATAAAATACTTATAAATATTATATGAATCAATATGAAACATACCCTTGTACGTATTTCCATCAGTCTTCAGACAGTGCAAAATATATACGAAATTTCTAGGTGCCATACCGAGCAGGAATAAATTTGAAATACGAATCGTCTGTTTTAAACGCGACGCGTAAATCGCGTTCGAATTGTCGCCCGTTTAGCACCTCAGGTTTCCGAACGCATTATAGTTTTACAAATATAAAGTTTATCAACATATTTTCCTTATCACAAGGAATTAAAGTCTAAAATTAAGTAACAGTTCGACTCAATAACTCGGTGTCAATATGATTCTCAAGATTGCTCAACAGTAAGCCGGTTTATCTCTTTATTGATCTGACGAAAGGAATTTTAAGAAGATAAAAGTCAGATACGCGGATGTATCGAAACTTTTCAATGTTCAACATATAGATTAAAGTCGCGCGAGTCTGCGGGAGAAAATTAAACAGGTGTATTCGATACATAATAATTAAGCGTTGATGTAAAAAATAACTATGTAAAAGCAGTAAATCGATAAACACATTCGTGAAACAACAAATAGGCTTCATTTGATTACGTCTTCACATCGCCGGCTAGTTCAGCCTTTTTTACTGGGGCTCGGTGTTCCAAATAAGGTTGCAATACGTGATGTATTTAACTTTCAATTGACGTATTACAACATAGCTTGCAGGTAAAGGATATTATGGTATAGATTAGTGTTATAATTATATGCACAAAGATATATGTATAGATGAATATTATATATATAGAAGGACGCCGGGAAATAATAACTTTACTTTGTAATAGTCATATTTAATTTTTTAAATGTTTTCTAGGAGTTTCTTTTGCCATTTCTTCTTCTCAGAGTTAAAGCACCTTTTCGCAACTATATTAATTAAACAACTTAAAACTCAATCGTAAACATATCTAGATTTTCCGATCATGTGAAAATTGAAGGATTTTCGTATAGAGTTTCCAGTAATTAGCAGATCTTGAACACACTCTCTCTTTTCCATCATTATTTTTTCCTAAATATTAAGAGTTTACCTCAGACAAAAAAGAATTGATAATTTTCATATTTGCATACTTTTAAAACACATCAAACAAGCGCTTTTCTCCTGAAACATCTTCGTTCGTCAACTTGCCGCTATCCTTGGTCTGCTTATACATATATATTATTGTCTATTCGTTCTCAAAACATTAAGTTCACCTTCAGAGCCAATTTTACATAAAGGAAACAATAAAGTTTCAAATAAATAAACAAAAATACTTTCATTACTTAATCTCAAAGTGAAAAATATAAAATAATATTGCCAGAGAAGTAACAACATTATCCTTTTTTGGCAGATCTTATATTTACTGGAAGCCCAATAAAGGGTTAGATCTTACATTGTTTTTAGGAAATTTTAAGGCATATTCCAGTACGGGGCAGTAGTGGTAACTAAGAGCCGGTGACCAAACCAAGTGTTTGAAGTATTCTGCCGCCCAAAGGACCTGGAAATTGTCTATCTTCTTTCTAATGAACTTTATGTACCTACTAGCAACCCCCCCTCGGTTCGCTTCAGAAGAACGAAGCCTTACGCTTGGAAATAGCACCTGCATTGTTTACGACTGGGGTTTTCTCGTTCTGTTCTGTTCTCTTCAAACGCACAGACAAACGGAAAAAATTCTAACAACTACTGTTTTGGATTCTATTTCGTTAATAAAGGTGCCTGATAATAATTGTTCCCATATAAATGTCATGAACAGAAAGCGATCGGTTAGAATTTTAATATATGTATAGATAACCTTTGTATTATTGTTCTTTCTCTTTGTTTTTAAAATAAATACGATGTACATAGTTTGCATGAACATATTATGTTTAAATAAAAGCTATTTATATTTAATTACAGAAGTTTATCTTACATTGACAATTTAATCACACTTTTTTCTACAATTGTTCTGTTATAAGTAATTATTTTGTATCTCAATTACGTTTACCTTCTGCTCAGCTGTCGTACCAATTATTACACCACAGTAAATTACAATGAAATTGTCAACAAATCGACCCAATCGCAAATTACCGCCATCTGCTGTCGTTTGACAGATCCCAAAGGGTTTAGCGCTCTTTTTGCATCTGTCAAGCGGTCATCTTTGGGGCCATAGATAAAATTTGCGATTTTCCGCGCCATTGAACCTAGTTTTGTGAAATTAACCGAACTGAATCCGTTTATTTTAGTTAAAACTGAGTTTATTTTTTGTAGAGAGAAGCAGACTGTTCAGTAAATTTTATATTGTACACTCGAGCAGAAAAATTATCTCTGGTCAGATGAAAAAAGGAGATGGATAATGGACGCCTCGTAAAAATCTTAACTGGCAACTGTTGTAGATTTTCGGAACAAGTGAGATCGACATAATACATGTAAAAGTAAGAATGTTTCCAGATAATTTTTGTGCCAAAAAAAAAAAAATGGGCGCCTGTTACATTGCTCGTGCGTTAATCAGTGAAGGTTAGCTTTTGGGTTATATCTAACTGTTACACTAACCTTCAGCATTTCTGGCACGGTACTCCGCTGCAGATTGGGGGACGGCTTTGTGTCAAAAGTGCTGAGTCCTGCCAAAAATTATCTGAAAGCTTCTGTTACAGACCGCTCTGTTACAGACTGCAATAGAAATAAAATATTTTTAATTGTATTAAATTAGAGTAGGTATTCTTGATAGAGATGTTTCGGGTTCAATTCCAGAAACGATGAGACACTTATTAACATATAAATATTACTTTTATGTTAAAAAGTTTTTTTTACTAATTATAAATCAATACTACATTCCCATCTGATGATAAGTGAGGATGTAGAGAGCTGTGGATGGTGGAGCATATTGATATAGAAAATGCCTAATCAATCTTGACTTGAAGTCATCCACAGTGTAACTGGACGGGAATTAATGTAATTACATTAACTTATTCGATTTTTTTTTGTATGACTTTATCGTAGTAAATTATCTATACAAATTGCAATACAGAAACTTTAATGTTTCTTTATAGGACGCCTATCAAGCAGTTTATCATATTCTAAAGCTTACAATTAGATAACAGTTTCATCACAAACAAGGAGAAAAAAAAGAAAACAAAGCAATAATCAAATATTCCCGCCAATCAACCTTCATCAAGCTCACGAGCCACAGATCACAAACACGCGCATAGAGCCGTCAGAGCAACTGTAAGGCCGGCCATTAAAGCCGGTCACAATAACAAATTCTGGCCACTCCCGCGCTCCGAAGCGTGAAATATAGACGCACTCCACAAAAGAGCTAATAACTCGTATGAAGCACCCTTAACGCTCCCTCTCACACACCAACAAGAGACAAGTGGCAGCGGTTGATTGTTATGCGTTTATTGTTCAATATTTTCTTGTTTATTTAATACTTGGGAATTACACATTAAAAAAAACGGGGATCTTTTATTTTAATTAACTTTAATTTAAATATTGTTTTTAAAAATAAATTCACGAACTTAACAAAAAAAGGCCCTCTTTTGAAATTGTATGATTCGATATTTGAGACTTCCTCGCGTGATTATCTTTTGCTCTTTATTTGAGTAGTCTGCTTGGCGTGCGCGCTCACATAGATCAATTTGAACTATTTTATCCATTTCTAAAGCAGAGTGATCGCTTATTCGTTCAATCATTTCAAGATATATCGACTTCAAAATGATAATGGGTAACTTTTGTTTTATTTTGATTATCACCTATATTATTATTATCTTTGACCTCCTTTGTACATGAATCAAACATCATAGTTATTTTGATACCGACACGCTTTTAAATTTGCTTCTATGCAGTCAAATACACGGAGGCAATGTAAAAAGCGCGATAATAACAAAATTGTTAGCTACAATACATGAAAAATTAACGTCTTTACGAAAAAAATAATTACACCAATAGTTAGTTAGTCACGAATCAAAGAATTTGTTACGTCGAGTGAGTGGAGGCTGTTTATCGCGCGTAGCGGTAGTAAACGCGTCACCGTATTCTAATCTCCGCTGTCAGTCGATCTCTTGAGCCGGCCCCACCGCTCGATGGATATGAAAATATTATTTATCTACGGTAGCATCGGCGGCTTTGTCGGGCTGCGGGCGGCGGCGGTCGGCGGGGCGGCGGGGGAACGCGCCGGCCGAGTGCCACTATTGTTTAGTATAGAGTATAGACATCTTTTTTTTTAGTGGCGTCTGCCATTTTTTTTTTCCTATTTGTTCAATACCGCCTTTTTGTAATGCGTTTGTTTTGAGGCGTACTATATTTATTTCACAACAAAAGTTTCTAACGTAGTTTATATTCTTTTATTCGCGAGTGTCTTAATAAGTTTAATTCCAGACTGGAAGCCTTGAAATATTTGCTGTAGCACCTGAGCTGGTGACTATTCAACATTCAATTTACAGGGGTATTTCCTTTTGCAAAATTCCTCTTGGGCTTGCATAGAGTTATTTAAAGGTGTAAGAAGTGCTCTCCTCTAAGGCCGTGTTGTTGTACGCGTTGATAAATTTGGTTGAGGTCGCCCGTCTGCTTTTTCCTCCACCCTTAAGATTATGAGTAAATACAAAGATCTATCTTGCAACATGTTTTACAATCTGTAACTGGCATATTTAAGTCATTATTCATTTAGTAACAGTGGTACTTATATTCATACTATGATTTATTATAACATGGTTCATTTACACATGTATTTATGCATGTACATACAATACATACTTTCATGATGGACACTAAAATATCTAAAATGACTAAGACTCAAGAACAAACATATTTTTTTCAATCGCTGGTAACGGTACGGTACGGTGGAGCCAGTACTTTCTTTCTTTCTTCTTCGTTCTCGGCGGACAATGCATTAGTGGCGCTTTTGGTGTTACTAATGTCCATTGGCGATGGTGGCCACTTACTATCGGGTGGTTCGTCTGCTCGTTTGTTGGCTATTCACATTCACAAACGAGCACTTGATCATTGATGCGTTTATGGGTGAGAAGGGAGCGGGGAATTCGCTTAAAAACTTTGATTTCCATGATTAATTCTAATTATACTTTGTCATATATGTTTAATCTTAACTAGGCACCGAAACTGGAAAACTTTTTAATGGTTTTTTCGTAACTAATTCTTTAAAGAGCATAATTATGCAATAGATTACATTTATTGTTACATCTCAATGCATATAACTTAGCAGCTTTGTCCGGCCAAAGAATTTTCGCCAGTAATCTGTATACTGTTAAACGTTAATTGCAGACCTCTATTATAAAGAGACTCGTCTTCTGCAAGGTCAGTCCCTCGCAGGTTAATTATTCTATCCGTTCTTGAACGACATTTGTAAGCTATGTTACTACTATCTCTGCAGACCTCCAGAGACAGAGGGATTAGGATATTATAAGTACATATAACCGCAAACAGAGAGGGGCCGTGTTACATGGTTACCGAATTAGGCGCCCCCAGTGAGGGACCCGCAAACAAGTTTGGTTACTTTAGTTGTTTTATGACGGGGAAGACGATATGTAATATTACAGTCTAATTAACTCTTCATACAGTTGGCACACGGAGACATGGAGAGAGGCTGTTGGTGCAGTGTGCGCGGGGGAGGCACGTTCCATAATCTTTACGGTAAACTGACTGTACTATGTGTTTAAGACTCGGTTAAACTAGTTATTTCTTCATGAAGAACTCGACCGACTTGATTGAGTTTTTTTTTTGTTGTGTTTTTGTCCGGACAAAGTTTGTTTGAAAGAAAGCCTGAAATTTGCTAGGTAGTTTTTTATGAAAATCTCAATAAAATGTATGTCGTTAAATTTTGTTCGTTGGATAAAGCCCTCCTCGACAAATCGACTGACTTTCCTTGCTAACATTGGCATTGCACTCGTGCGAAGCCGGGGTGGATCGCTAGTCTATAATAAAGTTCCACTTGACTTGTTGGAACTTCCGCACATTTAGTCCAAAGTTTGTATCAAAACATTTTTATGACGAAAGGTCACTACAAGCTAGATGCTAATTTCAAAGAAAAGAAGACTAAGAAATGAGTTAAATATGATCATACGTAGTAAGTGATTTTTCTAATTGTAAATAGAAAATATTTTCCTTAAGAGTCACTTGCCATTTCTTCTTCAAACACTTCACATGGTAGGGATTTGCTGAGAAAAATAAGCTTGTTTCATTGACGTAAAGTTATATTCAAATACAAAATCATTAATCATTTATTTATATTGTAACACACACTTATGCACGTTATAATTTGCGTCTAATACTGTTTCGAAAAGGTGATTTGACATTGAGAAAAAGAAAGGGCAAAAGAAACTCCTCAACAAATCTTTTAAAACACCATGTGACAATTACAAAGTTTTAACCTGCGTGAAATCGGTTGTGGCACTGTTATTTCCAGGCGTCCTTGTCATTTATATACTAATTTATACCATAATATCCTTGACCTGCAAGTTGTGCTTTACACGTTTTTGGAAGTAAGAGTTTCATACCTTAAGATACTAGAGATGTAATTAGGTAATCTATTTGCGATAATATTACATTGTTTAATGATGCCATTGGTGTTAATTATTTCCATGAGGCTTGGCGACCATTCACCATGAGATGGTGCGTGAAAACAAAGTTAAAACATAAGTTTAGCAGTATACGGTGACCATATCCGCGTTGTATTCACCACGTCAGTACAAGATAAAACTATTTGGCGCCCAACTGCAGTCAAATACAATGTAAAATGAACTTTAATTTCTAAGGCGTAAGAATCAATTGACAGATCAAACGTCACCCCAAAATGTGAGTGAGCGCGTGAGTGAATGAGCGCATTCAATCATTTAACTAGTGTTTATAGTCATTAACTACTGATGCACTCGGATTTGTCCCCCTCGCGGTACCCTCGGGGCCCATCCGCCTCCCCGGGGAACTCCCATCTGATATGTCCATAAAATTGCTCTGTTTCGCCAGTTGTTTAGACAATCCCTTTATAAGCAATATCGTGTGTGGTTTTTTATGAAATCATCAATGGATTTATGCCTTTTGATGTTCTTTTCGTTGTGGACGGTAATCTCTTGTTGTCGAGGGATTTGGAGATTTTAACGTTAATTACTTAAGAATAAGAATTTTAATAGATATTAAAATATCTATACTAATAATAAAATTTGTAACGGCGCGAATCTGTATATAGAATATTTTTTGCAAATTTTATTGTTTCAATTGATATAGAGGCTTCAACATATTTTTTTGGAATTTTTGTTTGTCTGTCTTTATGTGTATAGTACTTAAACCACTGAACGGATTCAAATGATTCTTGGTACATTTGGAACTTATATTATGGGTCATAATCTTGGATAATTTTCATCCCGGGAAATGGATCTGTTCCGAATTGGAATGGATCTTTGTATTGCACACCATCTCTTCCACCAATAACGGTAAAATAATAAAATCGGAAAATTTAGGTACTTACTAATTATTTTTCACAACTCCCTAGAAATATAAGTTCAGAAACATACCATAGTAAACGTACGTGGCGTATAAACTAAACGTAATCTAATAAATGAAAATCAAACACTGAATCTCAGCACAAAACTCCCAGCCAATCAGAATTCCCGAAACGTATTCCAAATTCAAACTCATTGTTACGCTAACAGCTTCCGCAGCGAATCAAATTAAACCATCGAATCGAAAACAAACATCTCAATTCAAATTTCGAGCTGGCTTATTCTAAATTCAAATAGACAGTGCCAGTAGCGGTGGCACATCACAGATTTGAAGGTGCGGCGCACACTGGCAGTAGTACTTTTTATTGAGACAAATTTTATTATATTTTTAATCAATCATGATGTAAAAGAAGATGTAGTTTATAACGAAAATTGATTTTAGTCTTGAGAATTAAATATATGTGAAAATTGAAAGAGGTTCCATTATGTTCATTAGATTCGTTAGGCTTAAAATGTTCGTGTTGGCAAGAAAAATTTATTGCACATGTTACATTTATATGTCGATTGAACATCATACGTACTACAATAAATAACATTATTCTGTAAATTCATATAGCTAGATCAATAGAAGATATTTGTTGTAAATTGCCTATTTTCATTTATTTTCTGAATTCATTGAAATCTTTTGCTTGTTAATTTTCGCTTGTAAACAGACATAACAATAATGTATTCATGAAATAATCGTGTTTCTGAGCGATACCGTAATGTTTATATTTCAAAATAGTGAAAACATAAATTCATGTGTCAGTTATAAATTGACAGATATTTTTTATACAAAAATAGTGTGAGAGTTGGTCCTATATATAAAGCTATCACACGGCCGGTTGGCCAAATGGCGCGAATGCGACCCTACCCCGCGACCATCACTAGGGTGGCCACAGATTATAAACAGCTTATTTTATAAACGGCACAGATTATTAATTTTTGCCGAATATATCATATGTTCATATGCCGAGAAAAGTCAAGTAATAATAAACTATGCTAGAGATTTCAATGTTTTGACATATGAATTTAAAATCTATAAAATTCTGTTTAAAATTGAGAAGTCATAATAGTATTCCATTTTTAAAAGTATAATTGAGACAATATTAAATTTTGTTACTGTGATATGGATATTTTTTTATATCTTCTGCTACTCTCGTCTAGCTTCCAGAAAGGTAAAAAATACATGTTAAGTTAAAATTTTATTGAAATAGGAATAATAATAATTACGTAAAATTACTTTTATGATTGAAACCTATTAGAAACATTAATGAATGTTCCACAACTGTTTTAAAATTATAATAATTTACTAGTAAAATATGTCCTTTTTATCGCGAGTTGATATGTATTTTCGCATTGGCCTTATATAGTATACCTATTATTATTACCTGTATACTCTGTATATATCCCTACCTTCTGATCTTAATTCCTTTTTAATCTGTGGCATGGAGCCAGGTCGACGATAATATAATACACATAGATTAATGGCCCGACACATTATTGTCAATTTGCCGGATATTATTACCATGCTAAATTCTTATTACATAGGTTTTACGATTTAATGTATAACAATAAAATACTTAGAGCAGCATAAATTAAATGTAGGATAATACAAAATTTATTATCTCTCGCGTGTGTCGTCTAGGCCTCATTCATGGATAGGTAAGCCCTTCACTGACGCTAAGAGGAAAGTTAGATCTAGATTCCCTCTTCCTCTCCGTAACCTTCTTTTGCGACTTTACATCCATACATCTAATTATGAACGAAAACGAGAGATCATCTCTCATTATTGCGAGGGGTCTACGAAGATCACTCGTCCACGCTGGGTGTTCCGACAATTTGTGTAAATCATTAACTGTCGAACGTGACACTTGCGTTCTTCCACTTCCCTCGGTGAGGGTACAACTCTCTGGTGACGAATCTCCGAGCGCCACGCGTACGAATACGCGTGGGCTTAGACCTCGAGGTGTCAGGGAGGACTCCCCGCAACCACGCACGCTGCCTCGAAGGAGATGTTGCGGTACCCCCGTATAAGCACTGCAATCCTACTTTAAATTTAGTCACAGATGTGTTGCTACCATTGACTGAAAGTCTATATCTCATAGGGACCCGGATTCGGTGACAGGCTTGCTACCCAACGCAGGTAGCCCATGGAAACGTCAGCCAGTCTCAGCACAACCAAGGCACGGTTGCACACGCGTCTTACATATCTTATTTTTGGTATACATATTAAATATACACTATTTTTAATCTCATTTAAACATTGCTGGACTAAACATTACTTTTTAATTCCTCCTTGCCGTTCACCAAACACTCCTGGACACCTAAATCGAACCATCTTGATTTTTTCTATTTAAACACCGAAAAAAATAAAAGAAATTGCCCATTTTTATGCGATTATATTACTGGCATATTAAATTAAAATGTGTAATGTTATGTTCTAAATTTGAATTTTTGTATTTCATTTGTTTTAAGTTTTTATTGGATTGGTTTTCGAATATTCCTATTCGTACATAATTATACTTTTAACATTATTCAAAAGCAATGACATTTAAATTTAGGACTGAATTATTCCAAATTCAAAGTTTGATTCGTATATAATATAACATTCAAGGTTGTCAACGTTTATAAATCCTCTTAATTTTGGTAATCAACAATGGTTACAAAATATCATTCAAATATACATTTATATTAAAATAATTAAAAAAAAAAGATACACGCACGCATGCATCGTCAAATTTGCACACAGAGGTCTAATAGGAAGGTAAAAATGAAGATCCGATTTAAACGAAAGCCATGCATTTTTTAACAATGTATCTGTGTTATATAGTTATAAAGTGTTGTGGTGTAAATGCGTGTAGTGTAGTTAATTAGATCTAAGTAATTCCACGTCGAATGCGTAACATACAATAAACATTAGTGGGTCCACCCCTGGTTACTAATCATGCGTTATATTTGGGTGTGCGTTTCAGTTGCTGAACTGTATATGAAGTTAACAAATTGGTGTGCACTAATTAAAAAGGTGAAGATGATTAAAAGAAAAAGAAGTGTAACAGAAGGGAAAAGGTTTCCTTACACGAAATCATAGATATCTTTTTTCTTTGTAATTAATATTGGGAACAAAAATTGTTACTTATATAAAATATAAAGGAATATAATTTTTTTTATTTTATTTAAATGACTAATATTTTACACTGCCATGTTGCAGTCGGCCTCTCCTGACCAACAGACATGGCTACAACATTGGACACTTCCGATCAAAGCCCGCGTCTACAATCTAGTCTCAAAGGTACTTGCGGTTGGTGATACGTACCATCTTAAGTCATCGGCGAAATGTTTTAACGTGTTACAGCTGTCAACAACGAGTTCACCACTTCCGTGTCGGTCAGTGGCGCTGCTGTCGCGGATATTGATGGCTACTGATGATCTCTTACCATCAGATAGCTTTTCTATTCGTGTTCCAATTCACACAAAAAATTGATAAAACCGATCACATTCAACTTAATTGTTTAAATCTGTCATCGATCTCCGTAATTCGACGCACCTACATGACGGCTATTAAACTCCGACCAAAAACGAAGTATGCCGAAGGCGATTCAAATATAGTCGCTTTTTATTACGATCTACGATTTGAGCGCAGCGTTCGCAAAGCAGCACTTACATCGGTCGTACGTACAGCGCGCAGCCGACAAACTCACCGTTATCTTGGCTCGCATCCCTCATAAGGAAGTTAATTTATTGCCTAATTACACGTATATCTGTCCGTCCGGCGGTCACCGGACGGAAATGTACGTGCGTATTAACGTAACGGATATTAATTGGTTTACATTTAATGTCAATTGAAATTAATTTGTTATTTATTGGACTGAACATTCGTCTATTGTTACATGTACATAAATATGTTACACGCTGGTTGTCCGTCTTCGTTGCGCTTCGAAACGTGAACTTTACGTTCCTAAATAGCAAATGGGTCTAAATATTGTTTGTCAATTGTGTCAGGCGTTTTTGCTTCCTTCATGGGTGGCAGTTAAAAGGGTTAAAAGGGTATTTGTTCGGAATAGGGAATGTTTAATCGATGTACGGATATTTGTATAATATTGAGATAGTAAAATATTATATGTAATTTTCTTTCAGATTGAAGCTCCTAGGACTGCTTAAACAATTCTTTTTAATAGAGATGTTATGGATATTTAATTTCGGATCTAATTATGGATACGGCTATATGAACAATAGTTTACTGGTTTCAATTACGATTATGGATATGAACTCATTTCGGATAATTTAATTTTCGGATATTATATGATTTAGGACTGGGAAAAAAATGTATAATGTATTTACAAGGCAACAGTTTGACTTTATTTCAAGTTAGTATTTGATATTATAATCACAGAAGAAAACAATAGCCTCAAAAATTAATTATAAAACTTATCTAAAAATGGGAGCAACGCGGCTAGTATATCGGCTCAGTTGGCGAGAACCTGTCATAACGTGTTTCATGTAGATTCTGCCCCTATCCGAAATTATCCGAATTTTTTATGGGATTCAATAACGGCTTCAGATATATTTTTATTTCGAATATCCGGTACTTTCGGTTACGGTTAGGGAGCTCCATAACATCCCTGCTCATGAATAATTATTTCAGTGGGTAGAAACCACATAAAACTCCGTGCATTCGTTTTTGAGATGATCGCATTAAAATACAAAGATATAATTTTTATAACTCGTCGTATCAGTGATATACTCGTAAAGTAACTCTAGTAAAAATTTTAAACTCGAGCAACCTCAAACTTTACTTGACAGCCAACTAATATGTTAAGCGTTAGGCCTCTGATCGATTTCTCAAACTCGACTCGCGTCTCATTATCATGACTTAATTTGTCATGTGTCATTTACGAAATCATATTTTAGGTATCCAGTGGGCTGTTCTTTCAAAGCTCTCTTTTCAAATGGCGCCAGGGGGCGCCAATTTGCACTTTATAATGTAAAACGAGAGCATATTTAATCGTTTCATTTATTATCCCGTTGCATTTGTTCTTATTTTCTGCCTATTTTTTATTTCTTAGAAATTTTTGACCGTATTCGGGCGGTCTAGAATCCTCCCCCAATCCCATGCTGGTAGAACAGAGTGTCGTAGAAGGCGACAGAAGCCGGCCTGCTTGGTGGTATGGCTTCGTAAGTATTATATTATCAGTATTATTATTAAGTCATTAATATTATTACTGGTATTATTGTCTATCCGTGAAGCCTATCTGGCTAGCTACCATCCTCCTGCTTGTGTGACGGTGATCACTTACCATCAGGTGGCTGGTCTGCTCTTTGTCGGCTGTTTATATATATATATATGTGTGTGTGTGTGTGTTTAATATAGCAATTTTTCTCCGGATAGTCGTCGCATGCCAGAAACCGCCGTAAGATGGACAGTTTCTCTGGAGCACACGGCACTAGCGAAATTCGACAAAGGTATTACAAGGCCATTACAAGCACCCGATAGGCGCCGGCTAGACCAGAAATTCCTCTATCGATTACATCCTGAAGACCAACACGTCATTCCATATATGAAAGCAATTTCGTGACATTTAATTTTGCGTGTCGCGTGACTTGGAATCCGGGTTCGTTTTGTCTTTAAGACACGAGTAATGAAACGCAATTCACATTTACTTAAAGTTAAAATTAACTTGTACGCGTACACGAGGTACGATGGTCAGTGACAATTCGCTTGTCTCAGAACAAGAAAATAATTAAATACTTTTCGTGCATTATACTGTAACGCCCGCGTCAAACTACTTAACATAATAGAAAGCTCTCGACATGAACCATAACTCGCTCTGACGCAGGCCATTTTTAAACTGTGCAAAGGGAGTCGCGTGTGCGTAAACCATAAATTAAAGAGCGTAATAGGTTACGTTTTTAATTCGACTCTGTGTTGTTTTATCAAACATTCATTAAATTGGGGCAAAATTAAAATTATCAAGGCACATTCGCACGCGCTCACCCCCGAATTTCAAAGTTTATCGGTCGATCGCGGCATCGCCGAATTAGTGATCTAGCCGCGAGATAGATGCTACTGTAATAACGGTTTTTTGACCGCGTGTTTGTATTATTGCGATGCGGTTCACGGGTGCTTGGTTTTTAATTCGTTCTGTTACAAATGCTTAGTGTACATGTCAGCACTCGGTCAGCACGGCTGCATCCTAGCTAGTAGAGCAGAAGCTCGACAAGCGCCAGTCCACTCCGATCCGTCAAAAAGGCCACACGTTCTTTGAACTTAAGATATTTGTAATTGTTTCTGTTTCTAACTTCATTAAACAGTATCTTCAATTAAACTCTTTTTTTAAAAACACTCCCGGAAGGACCCGTGTAACAGTTCGTTTTTACTCGTATCATCTAATGAGTAATAGAAAACTAAATAGTCGCTCACACACAACAGGTTGCTAGGTTTCCCATTCTTTGTTACCCACTTCTCATTTCCTGGCCGACAACGCATCAGCGATACCTTTGGTCTTGCTGGTGTCCGTGTGCGACGGCGACCACTTACCATCAGGTGGCTCGTCGGCTTTGTTTGAACGTAACAAAACGAACGAAAAGTGAAGGTTCAACATCGAAAGATAATAATACCAGTAATAATTTTTATAACTTAACAATAATATAATTACTGATACTATAATTACTTCTTGTTGCTTCTGTCACCTCCTACGACACCCTGTTCTGCCAGCGTGGGATTTGGGACAGTATTCTAGGCCGCCCCAATACCCAATAGTGGGACAATTGTGGGTTGGAATGACGATGGATAAATACATTGATAACCCAATTCCTTTTAACAATACACTGTTCACTATTAACACTTTGTTATTTAAGTTTTATTGTTAGGTCATTAAGTTCACTTCAGTGGCCGCCGCCACTCCTGGGTATTGAAAGTTGGTGAATAAGTACACCGCGGATAAGGGGAACACATTAACTATTCTTGGGATATATTCGAATGCGAATACTGTTCGTCTTTACCACAAACGCAGTCCGACGGGGGAGGTCATGACGTGACCCCAAAATGTAGGTACCCGTTAAATTTAAAAAAACATTATAAGTTAAACAATTTAGGATAATTTAATAAACTGTTAACTATTGCACATATTCTTCAGGATCCTTTCTCGTAAGATTTTAGTGCAATAAAATCTGATTCACTTAGGTTAGTGTTGTGGATTAATTAATTAATAATGTGACTCCCCACCTCCAGTCTTTGGCGGCGAGAGCTCGTGATCAACTAGAAAGTACATAAGTACTATAAATAAATTTTACATTGAGTTTAACCCATTAGCCGCCCGGCGTAGACCACGAGTTTCTCATCGATACAGCCGACATAAGTGTCTTAACGTTCCGAGTTTCCGATGGTTTAGCGATTGAAATCTAACGATAATAATTAACAACGATAGTTTAGTGAGCATTCGGAGCTATGAAGCACTTGACTAGCGGTCACCTATCCATTTACTGACCGCGCTTGCAATGGCTTAACTCCGTCGATCACAATTAAAAATATGAGCTACTAGCTGTGCCCGCGACTTCGTCCGCGTGGAATTTAATAAAAAAGTTATTTAGTAGAAATAAAAGTAGCCTAAGTTGATCTTTATTACATCAGCTACCTGCCAGTGAACGTCCCGTCAAAACGGCCCAGACAGACAAAAATTGTAAAAAATGTTATTTTGGTATATGTACCGTATATACATTCATATGCATGTAGTAAAAAGCGGTTATTTTAATATTACAAACAGACACTCCAATTTTATTTATTAGTATAGATGAACGCATCAAGATACAAATATATTTGTACTAATAATGTAAGGAATGGAATGAAAAATCATACGTCGTGTTGTCGAATGATAATCATAAAAATCAAAAATATAAATGTACATGAGGGTACCCACATTCTTATAAAATATCATGACAACATAAAAGAATATTAGGTTTCAGTTATATTTTAAATGTCTGTTTCTTTGAAAACGTATAATACTAAAACCACTGAACAGGTTTAATGATTGTAAGCATATTTGTAACTTATATGAGTTAAAATCTGAATATTTTTCATCCTGACAAACGAGTTTATTCTCACGGAATTTAACAAGTAATTATAAATTACATTTTACATAGTGTAAAAAAAATATATAACTTTTTTTTTTAATTTTTCCTTTTTCACACAACATTTAATTTAAAAACAAATAGAATACAAGGTGAACACTAATTCAAATCTAAAAGTATAGGTATCAAATTCCAGCTGCTTCAGACAATGTTATAAATGGCGCAAGTTATTGGTAACGGCTTCTCCTTAACAGTGGAAGCGAGGTCTATGGCGAAGCACGGAATCACCTCGTTAATAGAGCTATCAATTACATTCGGTGCAGACGACGCCCTTCGAATTTACCACTTCGTTTATTGGTCTACTTATTTATATTGTATCGACATCGTTATGGATATTACTAAATTTGTCTAAAAACATTTTTACGTAGCTTGAACGTAATTTCACACGGATCGGAGGAATTAGGTTTTCTACGTTAATAAAGAATACGGATCGACCTCTGTGAGCACTCTTGATTATGTTATTTATTGATTGAGTATTTCGTTACCAACTAGTGGTCCGCTCCATATTCATTCGGGTTGAAAAATGAATTATATTTACGTGATATTTAGCCTCGGTCCATCTGGAATAATGTATCTTTAAGGTGGTAAAAAATTTTTTTAAGATAACTGCCTTGTGTATCTTTAAGGTGGTAAAAAATTTTTTTAAGAATACTTCCTTGTCACAAACTAATTATTGAATTCCATGCATACAGTAATTTATATTCAACTTCTAAGACTCCATCCAAATAACAAGTATATTTTAATATCAACACACAGCAACAATTATCTTTGTCAATATAATAATGATTAATAATAATAAATATCACAATAAATTACCATAACAATTAAATAATTAACACAACGATTAATAATAATAAATCAATTACGTTTTAAACGAGTTTCACTGACGTTTATCCCATTGAAATAGATTATGTAGTATTTTTATTACTTTTTTTTTTGAAAAGTTTTAACTTTAAATGGCTTCCCTGTAGTTTTAAAAATATCCCTTAAGCTAAATAGCCTTTCACCGCTCAACTTATCCTACCTGTTGTATTAGTTACCTAGCACATAAAGTGGCACTACCATTTTGGGGTTTTGTCGTCCTAGTGGACTAGTTAGTAGTTAGTGAAGTAGACTAGTACCAAGTGAATGATGTGGCTCAAAACTTAGGTATTGTCACCCTAGTAGCACATATCTTGATATCGTCCAGTTGACGTTGTGACACAAAAAGTTATTAGTAACATTCAGGACTTGAGTCAAACAATCAATATTAATTTATATAACATAAAAATGGTACCTAATGGTAACAACCTAATGGTACTCTGTAATCAGAAAAGAAGAAAAAAGAAAAGTAAATATTTTTGTGAGAAGCAATTTATAAATTACTAGCGGCCCGCCCCGGCTGCGCACGGGTGTACTTTTATTTTTAAACATTTTGAGAAATATTTATAATTTTATCTTGACATGTTCTCTAATATTGTAGAACATTTTTTTGTTCTATCATCAATAGTTTCCGCAGCGTATGCGATAAAAGAAATTTTTAAGCTAATTTGTTTTACACCTCGGTTCACGTTACTGAAGTTTTAGCAAGGATCCATTATTTTTTCTAATAATAAATACAGCCTATGTTACTCAGGGATAATGTAGCATTCTAATGGTGAAAGAATTTTTAAAATCGATTCAGTAGTTTTTGACAATAAAGTCAAACAACAAACATACAAACATACAAAACGACCCCGTAGCCCAGTCGGTAGTGACCCTGCCTGCCGAGCGAGGGGTCCCGGAATCGATTCCCGGCCGGGGCAGATATTTATGTGACAGATCAATGTTTGTTCTCGGGTCATGGGTGTATGTGATGTGATAATTGTGTATGTCCATGCCACTCGCAACACAGGGAATCCTAGTGCGGGGCTGTGAGTGCAGTACGGTCTCAACTCGTTTCAACGTGAGATCCGATCATTCAAATCCGAGTCCACCAGTGGAACAATTATGGATAGTAATGGTTAAGTTTCTTTTTTTGTGGGCAAAGAAAAAGCGCGTCAATACCAACTCTGGTATTACCAATGGCTATGGTCTGCGGTGATCACTCATCATTAGGTAGAATGGTTGCCGGCTATTTGCGTAAAAAACATTAAAATTTTAATAAACAACAGTTATATGTCAGCAGTACTCCTGTTCTGTATGAGTCATTACCCTCCGTACTTAATTGTTGTTAACTCACATAATTATAATTAAACAGATCATTAACTGCTTTGTTGCGGCTCAAAACCCATGCATCCAAACATATACCAAACGATTGCAGTTTACAAAAAAAGTTACTACGCTTTTAAAATTAATAAATCGAAATATAACTTGTTTGAAATAAAGATCATAATTTTGTTAGCCACTCGTAAATCTAAATTTGTGTTCAAAAATTTTGACAAATTTGCCTCAAGAAACAACGAAACATCGCAACAGCTCTATTTTATGAAACCTAAAGTTGAATTTATTAAAAACGATAATTTTGTGACTGCAAACGAAAAACGGCGGCGAGCGCGTTCCAAATCGATTAATGGGCGCATCTGCCGTTCCAAATTTGAATAATGACACGTTTTAAAAACAAACACGGTTGACACGGAGCCCGCCATTAGCTGGCCATTTCGTCGTTATCTACGTACAAGACAGGCGCGTAAATTATCTCCAGGCTTATTAATTGAATTTATTTTTATGAGTAAATTGCAATCTGAATTGCAATAACTTAGGGAAAAATAATCTGTGAAGTTTATTAACAACACCTATCAACACGCGTAGCATTATAAATAAGAGTTTGAAACGCATTACAATAAAAATGTTTTCAGTATAACATCCACAATGGTTCTGAATTAAAATAAGTACTTTGAATTTAAAATCAGCATTTCACATGGTTTTGTATAAGTTTGCAGTATCGACCGACAATCATCATTTAATGGTGTTGACAAACGCTCTGTGTAACGCAAAAGGCTCCTAATAAATTTACCTGTTAATCCCATTTTAGTATTTTGGGAGTTGATTTTCACATTTTGTAAATTGACAACATAATAATGATTTAGTACAGTAGTTACAAGACAGTATTCAATACATGTCTACTATTGCTGTAACAGAATTTACATAGTTTTATCTGCTTTTCCACAGGAACAAACCCATTTATCGATAACCCAAAATTGTGTCAACATATTATATTAGTAAATATGTCGTATCTTAATAAGTACGATTAACAGCTTAGCAAACTATTTTATATAGTTCAGCCAACAGTGTCGACGACGTTGAGACACGGTCAGATCTCAAACATCGTTCAGGTAAGAGGCCTGATAGTAAGCTGTTTGTAAAATTTCACATATGATACCAAACAAGCTAATGGGTCACTGGTAAAAAGTGTTCACCATCGCCCATGAACCGAAAACATCACCGATGAGTTAAACTTAAGTAGAACGCAGGGATCCCACCCTTCCTGTGTCGAAATGTCCAGTCCGTGTCATCGTTTCTTCAACCATTAAAGTCGCTGGATCCCTGTCAATTCTGACGCTGTATTCAATTACTATCTTCACTGAGCCACACCTTATCACCGGTTATAATTTGTGAGGTACATAGTTGTAAGATGTCTATAATTTAATCAAATTACTTTTAAAAATCGTAACAATATCCTTGCACTAATTACAAGTATGACGGTAGAATTTAGTTTTAGTAATAATGTAGGCAGTACATTTTCTTGCACGAATTACACGACAGAGGTGAGAAGGGAAGAACACGCGGTGGAACGGGCATTCAACGTGAAGAGCTGGTCGCAAGCGATCGACGGTGAAGGTAAGTGTGAGAAGAAAATAAATTAAGAAAATATGAAGCATAATATTCAAAATTTACGGAAGTTAAATAAATAGTTCAGCGAGCTACATCGAAGTTATTATTTCTGTGAAACTTTACATAATATATGTACATTTATTTTGTAATTTCTGTGTGACGGTATAACAAACTGATAGACAGTTTCGTTACAGCTTTATTTCAGTTTAGATTTATTATCTAAAACGTTTTTAGTTCGAACATTTTCAACAACAGTATACTTAGTAGCCGTAGCAAAAAATGTTAACTATGCAATCGCAATTAAAACAGTATCAGCAATCTCTACCATTAAAATATTGCCATTAAAAACCCTCCAACCGTGTTCAATTCCAATAATGAAGTGACAGTTATAACAAAAATTCTAAATCCAAACGGGGAGCGTGGCAACACTTGGTGGCGCGATGCCCCGATAAAACGTTCCGTTTTAATTAAATTAAGATTCCCAAATGCACGAACCCGCGAACCGCATACTTTCGAAATTTGGTTACAAACGTTCAATTATTCCCGTTCTATTTTTAAAAACTAAAATTGAATCCGTGCGATCATAGACAAGATTCTACATCTTCCGATTGGGATCGTAATTTTTATGTTTACATTTTTCCAAATAAAAATTTTTTTAGGAATTTATTTGATTCACGATATGATACAATCCATAACAGATTCAAGTCTCGCAAAAATAAATAAAGCTGTAATCCTATCCAGACAATTTTAATATGGTATCTTAAAAACAAATGATATACTTAATATGCTCTTTAAAACATTGTAATCGCATCAAAATCCGTTCAATAGCTTTTACTTTATAACTGAACAAACACATGGTACCACAAACTAAAGTCAAATTCGAAAATGACCATTTAACAAGTCATTCCAACAATGCCTCTGTCAGAACAATTTGAATCCTCTAACAACGAATTAAGAAGTACATTCCCTTCAGCGGAAGTAGATAACATTTCGGATTACGTAATTAAAGTGTACCCATTTTTTTATTAAAACAAACCTTACCACAAAAACACAAAGTTGAAATTGCTCAACACAATCAGATAGCGTGCAATTTCATGTATGCTCGACAGTAATTAGAGGATTGTAGTGATAAACCAATGTAATCTCTATTACGGAGCGGTAAAAACCAAATTGCTTTATGACGATGGCGTGTTCGTGACGCCATGTCGTTTGCGCGGCAAAAGGTCTGTTTTGTAACTTTACGAGGAGTAATAATCGAATTAATATCGCGAATCGCTTAATTAAATAGATATGGTACTGAATGGTGGTTTTAGTGGTGATTATGGCGTATGAGGATAATGATAACCGTATATTTTTAGCGTTTAATTTCATTTAATTGATTGGTATAATTTCTTTACAAAGCAATCGATTTTAGATAATGATAGAACTGTTGATGGTGGTGAAAATATGAAATATAAATAAAAGTATTACAATTAATTGTTAATTTCATATTAATGCAATTTTTTTATAATAACAGCTGTGATACGAGTAAAGAGGTTTAATAGTAAGTTTTTATCGCCGTTAATAGCTCGCGTTATGAAGAATACACTTAAATTCAAAATAAAAATCAACTAATAATTTAGATATATCCAAATAACTAAATAACCATAATATCGCGTGTAATTCGTCATTTGCACCGTTTGGAAAAGTTGCATTAATATAGAGGAGAAAAAACGACGAAAGCGACTCCGCAGCACATTTTTTAAAGCAATTAAATTAACAATATCGTCAATTGATTTTGGTGCTAGAAATATTTCAAGATACTCTGTAATTTTTCGGTCAAATAGTAGGCCGTGAACTCTACCACCTGGAAAATATTATAGACCTGGGCCAGGTGAACGGAAAGAGTCCAAGAACTAATTCCACGCGGTGGACCGTGCTATTTCAATGTGTCCATCTTCATGCAGTTAGCAGTAGTCATACAGAACAGAAAAGTTTGAAGACAGTATGTCCCTAGAATAGTTTTTGATGGCTACGTCACTTCAGTCATGGGTAATCATTCCGACTCATGAGTCAAGACTAAGGAGAATAAGTAATAAGCAAGAGTAACTTGGTACTACCCAGTTTCATCCCAATGGTGCTGCATGGTGGTATGATTCTAGCCTTGCCTGGTTACCACCTTTTCTATAATCAACTGTGAAACGTTTTTACATGAGTCGGTTGGATGATGTCTTTAACATTACGATTGTCTATAGGTGGCGGAAACCACTTGCCGTTTCGTGGTCCCTCTGCTCATTCTTCAGCTATTGGCATTAAAAATATGTACAGTTGGCAAAAAAACATGTTGGAACTATTTAATCTAATTTTTATAAACTATCCTACGAGAATCAAAATGGAAGGAATTTTGAATTACATCCTTCAACATTTTAATTAAGTGTATGAAATAACCCAATTAGGTACTCAAAATTTTATTAATTTTTTCCTCCTAGCCACTTGTAAAAAATTTTTTTAATTGAGGGGATGAAAAGCCAAAAAAAACTCCTCTGTACATGCTTCATGATCAAACTATACTAATCACAGAATTAGAACATTACTGGTTAGATGACTTCCTGCAAATTACTTTTGAATCTTTCTATGCATTTAGTTGTCTCTGAAACTATTGCTATAATTGCTTTATTCTATACTAGCCTTTTAGTAAACCTTAGCCGATATATTCTTTGCTTTATTATTTAATATTTTCTTAGCTTTCTGTACAATTGTATAACTTTGTATATATACATATACAGTCTTTTGTTCGATTACCAGTAGATAATAATTTAATTGATAATTTCAGCGTATATTCTCGCTCGTATATTCGTTCTCAGGTCGTTTATCTAAATTGTGTATGTTAATGTAACTCGCGACACAGGGAATCGTAGTGCGAGGGAGTCAAAGTGTTTATTCAAAACAATATCCAGCCTGTTGCCAGGTAAACACTTGAATACCCTCACTTCCTGACCGGAAGACTGCGGCGCTGGCCGGAATCACCGGAAACAGATTACCGCACGCGTGCCAACGTTTAGTGTTACCCTCATTGTGAATAATTTTCCCTGATTAATATTTTATTGCTCTTGATATGCGTGATTTGTTAACTTGTGAGTTATCTTACAATTAAGCGATAATATTGCGATACCAATTTTGCTCGAGGCTCGTTTCAAGAAAGTTGAAGCTATATGCACCATGTGCTCAAGTGTAAGAATGTTATGAAGTTTCTTTAAGACATCTTTTTTAACAAAGTAAGCGATAATTATTTTAAGTGTTAGGCATTGTGTTGCACAACACTCTTTGAGTTAAAGCCAGTATTTTATGCGAGTGTTGCATCGTGCTGAACACTTAGGTTATTTCTGAAAGTTATGGTATATGGTGTTAGGATTTTTAATGCCTATTTATTTCTAAAATCAACTGCAATCTATTTAAACATGTTATGTTTGCAGTGTAATTATAACCAGTTAACAAGTGAGGTCATCGCTAATTTATCACGGCTACTTTTAAAAAATGTGGTTTTAATGGAGAAGAAGCGGTGAAAAAAAACTTGTGTGCGCACAAAGACATAAGTTTCCTATGATGACTTTTCTGTATACAAATCTTTAAAAACAGTAGAAATATTTATATATATAAGCATTACTGGCTCCAGAGCTGGTTATTTCCATTCCGTATATATTTTAAATTTATAAAGAAAACTTCATATAATATTGCATATTTCTTTAATTTACTGTCTGATCTTTGCATAGATATAAGATTAATGAATTTTACATAGACCCTTGAACTACTATCAATAAATAACATTAATATTTAAAATTAAGCATTTTCATTAGTAGGCTAGCAACATTACAGTATTACAATCAAACAGCATGGCAACATTTTTACGACATTGTATACACAGTAAACACATTGACGAAAATTTACGCGAGGATTCAGTGATTGTTATCTTTAGATTTCTTTTTGTTGACCAAGATGCTATGATTCAAAGCTAAACTTTCGGAATCGTCAAAATTCCGAGAATTTTACATAATACTAGGATAAACAGACAAACGATTAATTGGGAATCAGAAGACGTACCTTACATCTTTTACGTACAACCAAGTACAGCCAAGTCAAAACCATGTTTACGTACCTGTTTGTATCCGAAGTGGACTCTAATATCGCTTTAAGACGTAAATTTTCGACATTCGTACCTGACTTCGACTTCGTAAAAGGAATTGCAAATTAAGGAACTGAGATCTTTAATCTACAGTAATATTCCCAAAACTATTATCAACTAATAGCTAAGATTGATATCCTTCTTTTTACTCCTTTTCTTTTTTATATTCAATAGTTTCGTAAATAACGGGAATTTGTTTGATTCTAAAGACAAGTCATACCGTACCCAGACGATTTTCTTGCTTTCTTTTTGTTCGGCATTACACCTGTAAAATATGATGCGTGATTCAATAAACATTACAATTTAACCTATTAATATTAATTAATGTAACTTATTCAAAAATTTATATCACACTTTCCTGAAAACAGTCATATGTTTTGAAACTAGATAATATATTTAGATGCGAAATATGCGTTTAATCGTATGTATATCAGTGTTGCCATGCGTAACGACGAATCTCACAAAAGCATCATCTCACAAGTCAGTTCCGTGAATTGCTACTAAACTATTTACAACAATAATTATCTATAGGTACTTAGCACTGAATAAATACAAGAAGATGCTAAAACATTTCTCTATATACAATAATATACAAACGTGGAATGACAACGATTTTGTACGTTATTTTTATCTCAACATCTCATTGAATAAAAACAAATAATGAAAGTTACCACTAAAGCTTAATCAACATCTAGAATTAATTTTGATTTGGCATTTTGACACTTTCACATGACTAGTTCCCGCCACATTAAAAAAAGTTTCGATCACGTTCCGTGTTTAAAACGGTACGTCAGCCGCGTCGGATTTTCCAGCGGCTTGAAGCGGACACTACACTAAACTTGACAGCGGCGCTCGAGACGTAACGGGAGATGCAGGCAGCGGCTGCAGCTGCTGTGGTGCTTGAGGTGGAAAGTACACTCCAGCTTCGTTCGAAAACTGCGGATGTATTGGCAGCGGGGTGTGAGGCATGGAAGCAGGCCGCGATTCGTGGTACAGAATGGGTACTCGAACTAAGCGTTGAGCAGCGTGAGCCATGTTCGCAGCTTCCAGCTCCGCCGCGAGCTGTCTTTTCCATTTATTGCGGCGGTTTTGGAACCAGATCTTGACCTGCGTTTCGGTTAAATGTAAACTAGCGGCTAAGCCAGCGCGTTCTGAACTGCTAAGGTATCTTTTCATGTCGAAAGTGGATTCAAGTTGGAAAACTTGAGACCTTGAGAAGACCGTTCGAGTTTTCTTCTTTCTCTTCCCGAGATTAGCATTCGGGTCTCTCTTCTCATCCTTGTCAAAGTCATCGCTTTCGTCGACATCAGGATCTGAATCTTGAGGGTCTTGCTGTTGGGGGTAAAGAGCTGGGTGGAGCCGGGGAGAGCGAGGGGATGATCGTGAGGGAGAAGGCGGCGTGGGAGCACGAGGAGGGCTGCGGGGTCTCGGAGACCCGCCAGCTGAACCTTCCTCATTTGTAATCGAGTCTTCTGAAACAAGAAAAAAATATATGCGTAAACAAGACATTATTAAATTAACATAAAATATCCTCGCGGCATCAAAAACTAGAGACCACATCATATATTACAAAAACTAACATGCATTTCGGGAAAAATTGTCTCAATATACTATTATGGACATTAAAAACATACGTATTTACTAAATGACGAAAGTCTGAAATGTTTAAAAATGAATTCTAGAAGCTTATAATAATTATTATCCATGGTTTTATTAAAAAGAAAGTCAAACGCAGAAATCTCTTCCGAATACGTTGAGTAGCACAACACTGAATCCAACCAATCTCCAAATATATAATCAAGGATTACATTACACAGGCTTCCATACAAATGGGCGTGTTTTTAGTCAAATCCAGTTAATAAGCGAAATAATCCACATTGGATTTTAATCCTGCGCCTTCGATTAGGCAATTTCGCGGCTTTTGTTGTTCAGAATGTTGTGTTTAAGTTACTTATATATTTTCATGCAAGATTTCTTCGAAGAAGTTCATTTTACCTTAAAATGCTTTAGGTAAATTCCAATATATACTCATATTCACTGAACGTAAACGTAATATAAAAATTGGAAACAGACGTCACCTTATATTAAGGTGGTTTATTAAATGTCGGTAGTTAAATAATTTGCCCATTTTTTGGGGTCACTGGAAGAAATTTCTGATGAATAACTAATCCCTTTCCAGGCATATTTTGTTTTCTATAATTTTATTGTTTTTATAGTAAAACTCATCAATATATTTTCCAGGAACAGCCATAAAGTAGGTAGATTACATAATTAGTGCGAAATGTAATAAACATTTGAATGGTATGTCCATCGGTGTTTTCCCACTACAGTGTGAATGACTTTGAGAAAAGAGTGAATAGGCTTTTTCTAAGTTAATCCGTATAAATCTTAAGCTACATCGTCATACGATCTGGTGGGAATGTAGTCAAGCATTAGCTTACAATAAGTTAATAAAATGAAACTCCGGAGAAATCTAATGTAAAGGGTTACAATCTAAGGGTTAATATTATTAAATTACTCGAAAATGGTTCATATATGAATAGGAGCATTAGTGGTAATTTGGTTGCAAATGATCTCCCCTACATCCCCCCAATATTGCCAGTATATTTACAGTCACCCAGTTTATTCACCTATACTATATGCTAATAGACCTTTAACTGTGCTTCCTCTTTTAATTCCACGTGAATCTCAACTCGTGCATTATTTTTTTTATTTATTGCGTTCAGATCAGATGGCAGAAGTTTTATATTATACAATGTAAGGTTATTAATATTACTTGCACTAAATACCTATCGACGTCTACACAATTCCAAAATCAGATTGATAATTAACGGGCGCCAAACTGAATGTCATTACGGTGTTGAAAGAATCACTACAATGGAAACGGGAGCACTCAAGTTACGGACAATTAAACTAATTACTAACGCTATATCCATTCACTTGAGGTACAAATTCGCTTGCACGCTTCCACTTTTAACTTTACACAATTGTACATGACCAATTTATAAAGATCTCTTGTAGTTATCAATAGTGGTGTGGTAAGGAGGCCGTGTTTACTGGACCGCGTTAGCTGTGATTCGCATTGATTTTAGAAGCCCCATGAAATAATCCATTGTTACTGTTGGTTTGCTGTTAACACGAACGCTTACCAGTTAAGTAGTTTACAAGTTTGTTATTTGGTTTGAAATTTGCAAGTGGCCATTTTTAAGCTATATTTTTGTATTCATACGAAATGACAGCGTTGTCACTGTCAATGCACTAACGTTTATTTCAGTTATGTGGATACGTCAAGTAACAAATTTTTAATTTAAGTTATATTTAATTAAAATCAAAAACAAAACTTAGCTGGATTGGATCCACATTCTTTTTTGTTCTGCTTTTTGTTTGTCGTGGTTTTTTTTAAATCTAGACACAGGTGCATCGGCCGAGAAAAAAAACTAAAGGAAAATGACTAAACAGAACGGGATGCCCGGCTTTTAAATAAAATCCATTTGACTTTTTTCATGCTTTCAATCTGTAGTCCTGGCAGATTCGCAATCAGCCCCAACTTTCCGCATCACTTACACAAATAAGGGACATCGATACAAAATAAAGAGAACGAACTTGCTAAAACAACTGCAATCAGACCAACCGCATTCGAAAATTAAAACCACCGCACGACATCTCCGTAGCGACATGGCTTTTGGCGCGAGCGGTGTTGCTAGAGATGTGCCGCGATGGAGCGATTTTTGATCAACTCTGAACCACACTTTTGTATTAAATTAACCGATACAGTAGCTGCTCGTTTTGCAACGTTATGTTACAAAATATATTCGAATCAGTTTTCGCTGCAACAGCACGCAAGTGTTTTGGTAATGATGAAAAATAAAAACGCAAAAGAACAGAAGAAAAAGAATAGAATAACAGATGATGTTCCAAAAAGTGACGCACCTAACGAAGGGCCCTATTTCAGATTCAGTACGCCCAGTCCCAAAAAAGAATTTGAAAGTTTGTCTGTATTATTCGCCTAACTACAAGTAGACGGTGATACGAGCGTATCTAAAAGTTACTTACCTTTACCGAAAGTTCTCCAGCGTATCCCATCCCTACGTCATACGGATTCGCATACGAGCGAGCGAGACGGCTACATATTTGACATCGTGCGCTATACGTAGATAATTATAGGCGGATGGCAGGAAAGCATTGTTCGGTCGGTTTCGGCCGCGTGAAATGGCGTTGCCTTTGTTTTCTGAGATGGGTTTTGGAAAATTAAAGCGAAATGAGTGGGGTTGAGGGAGCGCACGGGATGACGACTGCTCGTTCGCTACAGATGCAACGACAAACTTGTTTTTAATAGACAGACGGCTACCGGGCGTTTCGATAAGTTTACGCGATACTGCTAATTACTTACGGGGATTAAACCTTAAGTATTTTACAATTACTTCGTTACCGTCTCAGTATTGTCTTTTTTTGTTAGGAAGACCATAGACACATTTATCGAATGGATTTTAAGACTGGAGCATGGGTGCATGTTTAAATCTGAAAAGGTTTCGCTTACTGTACTGGCTGATTTGTGCTCGAGTTCTGTAGCATCCAGCTTTATGCTTATGACACTCATGGCAGTAAGATTGTTTACTTGCCTAAGAACCTGAGCTAAGAACCGCCTGGCTATCACCAGGGCCATCAGAACTAAGCCGTGTGCTCAATCATCAATCATCGTAATCAGAATCCGTGTGCTCTCCACAACAGTTTGGTACACCTGACACTTTTATCTTAATTACTCATCACGAGCAAGAGAGGATGGTGCAGACTGTACTGATCTTTGTGATCTCCAACAACGCTTGCCGCTTTGGCCTCGATCACGCACCACACGGTTTTACCTCGCTCATTATTCACCACGCCAAAAGAAGCTCGGTGCAGACTGTACAGTTTCCAACAATTTTCGAAGCCAGCTATCGATTTTGCCTGGTCTATTGTTCAGCAGGATGCACCATAAGAAAATCAGTCTCTAGGATACAGGCCAATGATCTCAAACATCGCTTGACACGTTAGCTTCGAGCGATGTGAACAGGATGCTCCACGACAGGAGATATCATAATAATAAAGATCATATGGATAAAGCTTACGCCGCAAAAATCCTATCAACCTACTAGACATTTCTTCGTTTGATATAAATAATGACAATGACACTATTCAGCGGCAGCCATGGTTAAGAACTGATCCCTACCAGATGGTGACGACACGACACCACAAATCCGTTGTCGGCACTAATAAGGCTACGGTGCGATCGATTCGGCGAGATCGAGTTACTGTGATTTTGAAGGGTGGCAGGTTCTTCGGTCACTTGGACAACACTAAAATTTTTGATGTGTGAACGATGACATGTTATATACGTGTGTGATGATTACTGTGCTCAGATCTTGGGTGTTTGTGGTGAGTTATTTGTGTATGTTCCCGTCACTTGGTCCACACGGAATCCTAGTGTAGGGGTGTGAGTGTCTAAGAGTTATTGTATTTCATTTCTATCTATCGATTAGCCGACAACCCCACAGTCCAGTTGGTGATGACCCTGCCTGAGGAGCGAGTGGTCCAGGGTTCTATTCGCGATCGGTGTAGACATTTATGTGACAGATAAATGCTTGTTCTCGAGTCATGGGTGCTTGTAATACCATATGCGCGTACCTACATCCATGCCACCCGCAACACAGGGAACCTTAGTGTGGGAGTGGGAGTTTGTAAACGTTTATTTAATATTATTTATTTTATAGTTCACTGCTGGATAAAGGCTTTCTCTAATTTAAGACCTTTAAGCGTTCACCCTCTTAACCTGGGACCAAATCTGAGACTTTCCCATCGGCAAATAAGGTCACTAATAGCTGTTCTCCAGGGTCTGAGAAATGTACAACTTTATAATAAGACAACTCGACGTACGGCAGGTATCCACCCTTACCTAATGAACGTACCTACCATCTGCACGGACGACGCGGTTTGCGTCGTCATTCATCGTGCGCACTGCAAAGGACTGGAATAACTTGCCCGCGTCGGTGTTCCCGGCTACTTACGATGTGGGAGTCTTAAAGAGGAGAGTGAATAGGCTATTTATAAGTCAGTGCGTTCACCATCTTAGACTTCATCACCACTTACCATCAGGTGGGATTGTTGTCAAGCGTTATTATTAACTTATTTTATGTAAAAAAAAAATGTGGGCTATGTGGGATACGTATAACCAGTTTTAAGTGCAACCGTAGTGACATCCTATATTCAGTCATAGTATATTGTTATTTTTGAGGACTGAGATGGAAACCTCAGTTCCTAAAGTTGTTAGCTTCAGTTGGAGTAGACGCCGCTTATTCACTCAATAGTATCAACACCCGAGAGTGAGACATACAAGCGATGAGGCTTTTATTTGATGTGTACAACGTGAAGGGAATTCTGGATGAGATTGTACAATTAAAAATTAAACTATATGGTTTTGTTAATAACCGGTATTTAGTTTGATTGATAATACAAGTCGTCCCTCTCGGTGAGATAGACGTATGTGCCAAGCACCAACTTACTATGCGCCTATAATTTAATTCGGTTTAATCAAACTATATTATTCTAAATCACAATGACATATTACTAGACAAGGTAAAAAAAGAATTTTGTGTGCAAGCAAAAACTCACGTCATGCCTAGATTGGTAACATTTACGCGAAGAGAAGAACATGTGCAAACTGAAGTTGAGGCCCATTGCACCTCAAAATCGGAAAATTTACTTATGTACCTTAATAGGATAATATTAAACAAGTGATTACCTCTAGGTGGCGTTCTCTCGTGCGGTCTCTGCCAGTACCAAGGAGCGGGGAATCCTCCATATCTGCCGGCCAATGCGCTCCATTGGGAGATCAAACCCAACCTGCCGTTCACACAGAATTGTTAAATAATTGTTGCACACATGAGAAAAGATCTCTCACACATAAACACACACGCGTAAACTTAAACACAGAAACCGATCACGACCATCACGGAAGATATGGATATATATTTTTTTGTTATTTCAAGATAGTAAGTACTACACGGAGTCCTTTGCCACAGAAGAATTTGTTTCATTTACCGCCTAGCACTCTCCCTCGCTTCGCTTCAAATAACCTGCACCATGTGCTTAGAAATAGCACCCGCATTTAGGAAAGATTTTTTTTAGTTTCGATATAAAGATCAAAACATGTTATATATACAAGGTTTCCGGTAATAAATAGATCACCTTGAATTGGGTTATAGAAGAGCTTTTGGCCATTGAAAAAAAACACATACAAACACCAGATATACCCTAACCAGTACCTAAGATATGGTTTAATAAATGACTGCAATTTTTTTACCTTACTTTACATTCTGTGCACTACCCCAAAATTAAATGAAAAACAAATGAATGAATACCACAGCCTTTTTGTTATAATATTATGACACAGTAACAATCTACTTCTTGGGATAGTCGGGATAAACATTAAATAGTCTGACTAAATATTTCACTTCTTTATATAAAAGACTAATTCGTTTTTCAGTGAAAATTTTGCACAGCAATTTTTGTGCCAAAGTTTAGACATTTTGGGTGTAAAAGAAATATGTGAATATATGAGTGTTCAATGATTTTAAAATAATACTTGTTTAAAATAGATTTCAAGATGGTATAATTAATTATTGCTTTAATGTAAATAATGAGCTACATCTATTATTGTACAAAAAGATAAATATAACTCAATTAAAAACTATCCAATATGAACACATAATTACATTCAATTGTACCTTATCCTTAGGGTTTAATAAGAGACAACGTGACATTTATAATAACTTATTTTACATCGATTTATAATAAATGTGCAAATTGTTTGCCACTCTCTCTAATGAAGACTCTACATCAGCGGATGAAAGCTCTCTCGAGCAGTCTTGAGTAGCGTCGCGCACGGTAACTCCGATACGTAACTCTCACAATGACCTGATCGGCTTACGGTATACTTCTTACTTAAAATTCTTCTAATATCTCTTATATCTGTGTGTGTGTGTGTGGTTTCTATCAATACATACATTCACTGAATCGTTTTACATGTATGTGATAAATACACAAGAAATCCATACCGCCTGATGAAATTCAGTAACAATAGTAAGTCTACTATTGGTTAATAATTTTCCCGAAGAAGAGCGAGGGCGACTTAATAGTACACTAAAAGAACTATAAGATATTCGAATAGTATTATAGTTAATACAAATAAAAATATTTTTTTCTCCTCAGCGTATTTTATCTCTCTGTGTTCTGAGCTCCAAATTAATAATTATACGTTTGCCGCAAAACGTAGCCATAAGTTTAAGAAATCCGATCCCCACGTTTTCACCATTTACTCTGTCCCGTGTCACGTTAATAAAAGATGTAGGTAACGAACAAATCTTATTCCCCGCACTCAACACTCGTTCTCGGTAACCATTGCACCGTCACGGTGATTTATTACCTGTCCCGTAACCCCCGCCTTTCGACGTGACAACATTGTGTACTCCGCCTTACAGCTGCCTGTTTAACGTGACGCTATTTCTTTATCTCCAATTTTTGCTATTATGTTTAAATATTATAGAAATAGTTTTTCTGCGTCGACAACAGAATTCCCATTCTGCATTGGCGTAAGGTTGCAATAGTTGATCAATATGTATAAATTCTTTTATTTTATCTAATCTGCACGAAAGCGATGGTTATAAATTACATTTCATTAACATACACGATAATCATAGAGTAATACAAACAAATAAATAAAAAAATAAAAATAACGAAAGTTTGTGGCCCATAAATTATCTAGCTCGTAAATAGTGCATTACGAAGACTAGATTTCTCCGTTCTTATTATTTTATTACCGTGTATCATTTATGTTTCGGAGCCATCCACAATAATTAATATACATATATTTGTGGCGTAATTGATTCACAAGTTTTGGCTCGGGTACAAGAATTCAATGAAGCAGTACTTAATCTAGAATTATTTGTATGTGTTGCAATGTTTATTAATAAAAAAATATATAATGTGTTGAGTCATGTCGTGTCGTGTCATGCTAATATTATTTGATGTTAATGAAAGAGTACAAGAGAAGCTACTGTCAACAGGAGCGAAATGGTGTCATCGTATCATCAGCTCATCAGAGTGCATTGTGAGGAGGGAGATTTGCTTGAAGTGTAAAATTAATGTAGTCTACCCTATTACGGTACGAAAGAGAGAAAGAAATATTTTATTTTACAATACACTGTGAACAGACATTGATCTCATAACGTTATGGAACATAATATCATTTATTTATAAGCATTGTCCTAATATTGTTACCTGCACTGCAGAATGCAAAATGAGGTTTCATTCAACTTGTGCTACAGTTTTTAAAAGCAAAATTCTGGTATCCCTGACTTTTTGTGGAATCGTCAAGGCAGTATTTGCCAGTACCTAGATTAATTGTCTGACCCATATATTTTTTAAATGATATACAACAATACTTATCCTAACTAAAACATTTTATCCTTTCTCTTCCTCATGTTACTGTGATTATATAAACAAGTTCGCTTATCGGCAATCGGCAATCCCTATCGATAGAATACAAATATCGATTGTAGCACACAAAGGGGATTTGTGCCGCGTCCCGGGAGTACTCGCTAGTGATGTTCCATTGTTATCGATTGCTATAAAAAAATCAACTAACATTGATTGGTTTTGTATTGTTTATGTTTAACGATTGACAGTCGTTTATAATAAATGCACAAACATTAACCCTTATTGTCCCCGCATTAGGGTTCCTTGTTGCAAGTGGTACGAACATACATAAATAAATAAGACACTGATATATTATTAGTTTGCCCCGAACACGTAACTACTCGCCACGTAAAGTACTCACTATGCATATATTGGTCCAATGAACATCAGTGAAGGTCATAGTAAAGCTCTTAGCTAATGTACTCTGCCATGCCAATAACCTGTTATATTTATTATTAGAATTAATAATTACTTAAAAACATTTATTTTAGCCCATCGTTATTTCAAACTCTGCCAGATCTTAATCTTATTTTACCAACTACCTTTTGCACTATATTTACATCACATGTTTCTTAGCACCATCATTATCATTACAACTCATATTGTCCCACTGCTGGGCTCGAGTGTCGTCTCGCAATGAGAGGGTTTGTGGCCATAGTTGCCACGGTGGCAGACATCGCATACATTTGAAAACATTATAAGGAACTCACATACTCATACGTACATAAATTTCATCAATTAAATGTTAAGTGTGGGATGTGTTGCTGGATACCCCGTCCGGGAATCCAGTATTGAAACCACTAAACTATGTGCTATGTTCAACATTTATTAGACTATTCAGTGACTCGTATTAATTTATTACCTTACTGTCTTACGTATTATTTTATAATACTCAGAGATGATAGGATCATCTTTATATATTATGTATTACTGCAGAAGACTTTTTATTTATTTCGTGGCGAAACTCATTGACTTTCATTACATTTCTAAAATTTCATTCTACCATTAATTCGAATTACAATTTTTTTTTAACTGAAATAACTATTTTTCACGTAATTATATTTTAAAATACGTTGTAAATGGCCCATACATGTACCCTATTTAAATTAAACGTATTTACAAATCTTTCTTCTTGATATAAATAAACGTATTGTGCAAGAATCTTTTGGTGCAATTCGCATTCGTAGTACGTAGAGCGGGCTACGACGCGCTACGAACCGTCTACGAACAGCTACGCGAAGCCTACGGCGCTTCGAAAATAGCTTTACATTGAAGTTTTCCCATATTGCTCCATCTTGAAATATTTTAATATCAATTTGCTAATGCTTAAAGCATTGTTGAGACCTCTTTGAGCATGTTTTAGGGTAGCTCTCTTAACAAAAATTATAGGGAAAGGAGTAAAGGACCATGCAATGATAACATAAGCATATTATTACTAGAAATGTTTCTGTATATTCTTTTTCTCAATCGCCTTTAATTGTCCTTTTACTTGGATTTTATCTTTCGATAATAAGGGGTTAAGGTAATCCACTAGTGGCCGAATAACACACGCCTCCGAAAATTCGACAAAATTATGTAGGTTTAACTTTAATTTATATTCACGATGTTTCCTTCCACCGCAGCAGGTGATAATTTATTTTTAATATGTACATAAATAAAAGTAAAGGTGCGGGATTCGAACCCAATTCGTGCTTCCTTACATTCCATTCTCGCATTTATGACAAATATTATTATACTAACAGCTCACGTACACGTAGAAGGACCTCGTAACGGCAAGTGGTCAGCGTTACCCATGCATATCAACTACCGAGGGCGTTCCCAACACCTCGCTAGCCACATTAGCAAATAGACAAACATAATAAGTGGCTTTACTTAAAAAACAATCTTTAGATCACGGCTCTATCGATAGTCCCATCACTAAATTCGCAAACAGTCACATCTATTTCTATCGATACGTTAACAAAAACGTGCGCACGGTACGCCGGCGATGTTCCAGCGAAATAATACCTACTTTTCAGGCCACGCGCGACGACGAACGAGATGCGGTATGCGAATCCAAAGCTATTTCAATTCAAATTTAGAATCGTCTAAATCCTAGATTACGTTGGTAGTGACTTTGCCTGTCGATCGAAGTTCTCTTGGTTTGATTCTCGGCTAAGACAGACAGCATTCATGGTATAACATGTTTGAATAATATGTATTGTTGGAATGGACGTGTCAACCTAATACGAAATGTGACTATGTGAGCGTTCATTTATTTATAAGATGTCAACAAAAAAAAAATCGAGTTTAGTAAACGCTGTATCAGTTTTATCTGATATGTTTATCTATCCCTTTAACCCATCATTTCCGTAAATTTCCATCGTTTACGTAAATTTCTTCTCAAGAGAGAATTTATTTTGTCACAAACGATCACCCATCAAACTACTGACCGCTCTCAATGTTACTTGATACGGTTGATTACTTACGGTTGAATCTCGCAATTGGATTTTAAGAGCCATATTTTATTTATTTCCTTGTTATGATCCAAACTTAACAATTAACAAACTTAACAAAGGCGGAATTAATGCTTTAAGCTTTCCTTACCAGTCAACCTGTCAAAAGCCATATTTGTACCGCAAAAGGCTGAAATTAACTTGCTCACAGTATGATCCCATCCGATTTTAATGTGTGCCTTGAAATCAACAATGTACTGGTTTGTACTTAGCTAAAGCACTTCAACATTCAAAACTCAATCGCCACTTAACATCAGATGGAATATTTATCAAGCATTAGCTTAGAATAAGTAAAAAAGCCTAAAGTAAATAAACTCCCGTTCGTTCATTGGAATGTAACTTAAAACATTCTGGTAAACATGAATGTAGCACTGAGTTATTATTATGTTTCAGCATCATTAAATAATATATGTAATCGCTTATCGCTCAACCGCCGACGGTTGCACTGGAACAACTCCGGCGCGGAATAGCAGCAAATGAATATATAGGCAAATGGAAAACCTCTCTGCACTGAAAGCGTTTCAAAGCCCTATCGCTATCTTTGCAATAGTGTTTAAGAACAGCTTTTATTTTATGACATCACTTCCCACTGCTGGGAATTCGCGTTCTATTTCAATCGAAGAATGAATCCAGGACATCGGTAGAGTATAGATTGGCTTCTTTACAATTTTTCCTTTATTGCTTATAAACGAACAGCTGGGACTCACTTGGAGTAATATGGGAATTGATTTATGGAACTTTCTATCTTCATCGATCCATCGTGCTCCAGTCTCACTCCGTCAAAAGACAATTCTGTCCGTCCGTTTGGGTGTTCTGGAGAATCTTTTTTATCTTCTCTTTTCTATCCTTTTGCTAGTTCCATGAGAATTTTGATTAATATGGTATGTATTATTATGATACATTTTATATATTACTCTAGGTTGTCTTGAAGAGATCTCTCTTAGCGATGAGACAGCCTATCGCCTAAATGAGGTCGGTAGTCTCATCGCTAACCGACCTCTTCCAGACACACTACGGCAATAAGAATCTTTGATATCTGTTTGTGTGTATTGTATGTATATCTGTCTGTCACTTTCCGAGTACATCGAAGTGAATGGCAGAACAGCCATTCGATGGTCAGTGACCACCGTCGCAGTCAGCTATCAGTTACAGTACTGCCATTGGTGCCACATTGCTGGATAGGAAGAAAGCGTTGAAACATATTGAAACAAATCTCGGTTTATTTTATTGACCATTTTTTCTTTTTACTAGAGAAGACACATTTATATGCCACATAAACGTCTGACCCAACCGGGAATTGAACCTGGGGCTTTTCGCTCAGTAGCCAGCTGCGCTACAAATTGAGCTGTACGATCAGACATGTCTTGAGAAATGTGTTACATTAATGTTATATAAATATGTATTTTATCGAACACACAACCCTATATTCAATGGGCTCTATATAATTCAACTCCGTGCTCCAATTTTATAAAACCGATATTGAAATCCGCACAAAAGTCAATAGGTTTGTACAAAAAGATCGCGGCCGCATCGCCAATTTGCATCGCCCGCTACTAATCCCCGTCGAGAAGTTCCAAACTCAAATTCCATTACACGATAAAGTACTGCTTCCTTTTAAAGCGGAAAGCAAGAAGCCGCGACGTGATTGGGCGGCTCACCGCGTTCCGATTGGCCCGTTCGTGACCCCGCCTCCCTCGAGGGGTATAAAAATCGATGCGCGTCACCCGTTTACTCTTTTTGCCGCGGCGCGTCTGCCCGACACTCCGCGCTTGTTACTAATAATGGCATTTGTACTTTCTTTTATGGAATAAAGTGTTTAGTTGTATCCGTTGTCCGTGCAAGCGACACGGGAGTCTTTTGTTGGTTTCACAGATAGGGAGCTATTCTCGGACGTGTTTAAAAGCTTCTCTGAGATACCTTTTCACTTATTTCCTAGGTCGCAGACGACAATGCGGTGACGGCCATTTTTCCAGATTCTAAGGCTTTACGTGTTCAACTGTCGATATTATATGACGGGGCAGCGGCGGCGAATGAATGGATCGTTGCGAGCAGAAGGGAGGCATAATGTCTCACTAAAAGGTTGAGCAATCAAAATTATCACAGTACACTGTGCAAACATTTCTGAAATTAAGACTGTTTAGCGTGGGTCTTATTTTGCGTAACGTAAGATTGAATTAATTTTTAAGACGCGATTAATACACATAAAGCAATGACGTCATATAAATTTAAGAGCTATATAATTGTTGCAGCGTAAATTAATAATCGCGTAGCTCCTGAATTATATGATCGGGTCGTTTCCTAGTCGCCCGATATGTTTGTTTGTAGTTTATAATTGTTGTAGCATCCGACAGATGTCATTGTAGGTGATTTACAAAAACCCTATGTTAATAAAAAATAATGATGTTAAAACTAGCGGGTCAGGCGGATGTCCCGCCCAAACTTTGGCTGTAGGCTATTAGTGGACTCAACCAAACGCTCCAGCTTACTGCTCACTCTGCCCGGCAAAGTCGTCACTCGTCCTCTGTTAAAGATAACTGGACAATATACAACTCAACTTAACAGTAATCTTATACATCGGTAGATAAAGTTCTTTACCGGCCCGGCCGGCTACCTCCCTCGTTCTACATTCAACCGTGGAATGACCGCGTCAATCGCAATGTCGGAGAGCTGATTTACAAGCAGATTGCCATTTTTGTGATCGGCATCGCGTTGCTGATGCTTTTGTCTCGGCTACATGCGGAAAACTCTTACCATGAAACGGCCAGCTTGGACGTTTATGGATTGATAAAAAAATTAACTCCCCAAAGCGCAAAAAGTAGCATTACTTGACAAAATATAAAGATTTCTCTGAAACCTTTGTAAATCAAACGTTAAACGGATAAGAACATAAAAACTTCCCCTTGTTTCTGGTAAATAGCTTCAGAGTATTTCATGGTTTGGTCCAAATACGAGCTGTCTATAAATTAAAAATAGGTAGAAGTAGTTGAAAACAAGTCATCTCTTCAACACAATGATGAACAGTGACAACGTGAAACAGCCTAGAATAATAACATTATAAATAATGTATAAACAACCGCTGTTTGACTATCTATACCGTATTCCTTGTATCAATGCGGTTTTCCGCACTTTTTGATTTCCATTTTGAAAAAGGTTAACATGTATATGTATAATACATATTACGATTATTTACTTATTATTATTAACAATAACGATTGATAAAATTGATTGATATTTTATAAAATTTTTGTGCAATATGACCAAACTTATAATAATTGATAAGTAAGTCAAAAAAAACTTAATACTGTGTTTCGTCAATAGTCGACAAATAAGCAAACAGCGCACCTGGTGGTACGTGATTAGCGCATGGACATCCATAACATCAATCAAAAATATCACAAACTCGTTGCTGCATAGGAATATGAACAATTTTACTTTCCGTGATGTACATGCTAAAAATTGAGTCGCAAAATGGTAAATAAACGTAGACTGTTTTATTTTACTAATTGTATCATATTTTATTAATTTTATTGTATTTTATTGATTGTATTGTAATTTATTAATTGTATGATATTTTTTTAATTGTATTCGCAATATTATTCGCTTATGACTTGTACTAAACGAATGGTCGTTAAATAATTTGTATTTATAAAGGGGCAGAGGCACCGCCCTAAGAGCTGCCGGCTTGGCTGTAAGATTGGGGGTGCTGCCGTTATTCCGTATTATAACGGAGCTATTTAGAAGGGCTCTTATAGGGCCGATCGTGTGAAGTTTTACCCAATGTTTTAACCGTAAATATTTCTGTGAACTGATGTGCCGACTCGATTTAAATCCCCGCAAATATTTGGAAGGGAAGACTGACTAATACAATATTTCTTGTGATACATAGTTCTGTAATTGTTCTACAAATCAACCCTATAGCTGAGTTATAGAATAGAATCTGGCTTCAATTTTGAACAGATTTTAATCAATAAATTTTTGATCGAATCTTGTTTGTTTGTGATGTCTTCCTTGTGTATAACCATGCCATAAACATAGGAACTAGTGTGGGAGTGCGACCGTTACCGGTATAACGGTACATTACAACTAATAACAGAATAAAGCATTCCAATAATCATCTCTTTTAAATACTTTTCAATGTGATTATCGGACTAATATTAACAGTTTTATTTCACTGTTATATCGTCATCACATAACTGTTATATTGCTGGGCAGAGATCTTCTCACACATTGAGAGGAGTTACAGAGATACTCGTAGTCCACCACGCTGGCTCGCAGCGTTCGCTGAGCTTATAATGAAACTCGTAGCATTCGTAGCTTGAACGTAGCGCTAGGAAAATGTATCTCAAATTATACGACTTCAGCTGCAGTGATGGACTGGTGGTTTAAATGTTGGTCGCCCGAACGTAAACCTGTATTTGCATCCTGCACGCATATTGTAATAAATAATAACAATAAATGTTCCCACGTGCACACCCCCGCATTAGCATATACAATTAACACATCATAAACACCCATGACTCGAGATCAGTCGTTTATCTGTCGCATAACTGTCTGCTTCGGCGGCGAATCGAACCCGGGACCCGTCGCTCAGTTGGTAGGGTCACTACTAACTAGGCTACGGGATTGTCAATCATGTTATTTTTTATTTAAAATTAAATATATAAGTAAAACTTATTGCACGAAACGTATTTACTGGAAAAAGGCTGGTGAAATCTATATTGGACTTGCAAGAGTTTCGCATTCTATTGTTACATGCATATGCCTAATAGAATGACGAATTTTTAGCGTTTATTTGTACTTAAAACAGAATTTTCATTTAGGTTTTCTTGTAAAATAGTAATACGATCTTTAAAAATTGGGCTCCGGAGTTTGGAAGAAGATTTTACAAAATACGTAATTTTTAATTTTTAAGTTACCTAATTTACCATAATATATCCTCTTCAAGAAGAGAGTAAGAAGGCTTTTATAAGTTAGTGCGTTCAACGTCTTAGACTTCAGCGCTACTTACCATCAGGTGGGATTGTTATCAAGCATTAACTTACTTTGTGTAAAAAGAAAATATATTAACTACACATTTTCTAGAATAATTTAGATTTCTAATGACAAAAGCAAGGAAACAAGTAGCCCTGCAGTCAGTTTTCTTCAGATTAGTGATATTGTGGTAATCAGAATGTATTGTTCAATACATGTATTGAAGAGTTTCTTATACCATTTCTTTTCCGCCACCAAAAAGTACTTTGTCGAGATAATACAAACAAAAAAATTAACGTGCCCAAGTATCGTCATCATCATCTGAATAAAATTCAAATTCCTAATTGAAAATTTTATTTTTCATCGAATGAGCCTTACAAACTATCTATTACAAAATGTGGTCTATTCCCATTGGAAGTATTCAGAGAGAGAGGAGAGATTCAGGGAGAAAATCATGTCGTAAATAACATACAACAAGGATCAAAAGGATTTTGAGATTTGGACTGTCACACCGAAAGATTTGTAGATAATGAAAGAAGGGGTGAGGGGAGAAGATTCAATTTTATTTAGATCTGGAAAATGTCATATAAGTATATATTCACATACTCAAACCACTGCTCTAGGATTCGATGTGTGGGGGTGTTAGTTATGTACATACACAAATGCGATATCATAAACAATAAAGAAGGCTTAGCATGCAAGGCTAATAACTATGGAATCGCCCATTTTTTAATTTCTAATTAATTGTTTAAAAATTTATACAAGCTATCTATTAATCTTCGATTTATATGAATTTAGGTATTAAGTAAATTAAGTAAACATTTTTAAACGTAACACACTCAACTGCTTAACTAACACAACAAACTTATGTTTTAAGTAAACATTCCAGTAAAATAAAACAAGAAATTTAAATTCATTATTCCTTTTCAATTCTTAAAAGTCTCTATAATCTCATTTAATTAACAGTAATAAAAACATCTCAGACCAAAACAACTCCCCCGATTTTTGTAAAAAGCATTAATCACAAAGCCCGACAATTGTTTCGTATTTTCTTCTAATATTACTTAATTAGCTGGCGAAGAGGCCGTAATCTACACAAGCAGTGTAGAGAATTAAAAAAGAAAAAATTTAAACGTCAACAATAAGGCGCCAACAATGACAGATCGTTTACATCGGAGGAAAATGTCGGCCGTCACCGTAGGCGTAATTAAGGGACGGGGGACGTTTGCAGATTTTTTCCTAGTCAAATTGTTTGCGAAGTTTATTTACATACTTTAAAAGTAAGAATGATACAGATTATATTACCTTACTTATCGATGTCTATTTTCATCAATCCCGAACATTTTAAATAAACAAAATACTTGCAAACGCACGTGAATAAGGAATGTACATTACACGTTAGATATTTATGATTCTGAAAAATTTTTGGCTTTCAGAGTATTCGTTGTTTTATATATTGCATTTATTTTTTATGTGTACAAAATTGTATGTTTTTTATTAATGTTTCAAAAGTCTTTATTTTCTTATTCATAAATGAGATGGTAACCAAAATACGAATAAAAATCAATAAAAAGGAACAATACTAAATTTTGTATTGTATCAAAATTAACATATAATATCTTTTAGTATTCATATGTATATCTTCATATATATTGAGATTAAATAAAAAGTGTTTTATCGAAAGCAAAATCAAATTTTCTTTCGTCACATATCAACTTATTGATACTACCAATCAATAATATACTGTTCAAGTTAAAACTTAAAAGTTTTTAATGTGTTTGTACCTATAAATAATTTATCATAAACGTATCTTAATTGTAAGTTATTTTTTAATACCTATCCATTATAAGGATGCCTATACTCGACCAATTAGTTCTATTTATTCGTAAATACCAACCATAATTTCAAAGATAAAATGCAATTGTTCATGTCAAAATAACATCTGCTTTAATCCTAAATCTTGAAAACTTTCTACAATGCTAATCGAGGCGTGCGGTCGAGATGTCAGTACGCCATCAACTGTCATGTTTTACACGGCGGGCTCTGTCCCAATTTGTCGCCAGTCGTTTACCCATCCTGCAGAGTTTACGCAGTGTTGCTAGATAAAAAGGTCGTTTTTACCCCGTAAAAGGGAAACTACTTGTAACCCCCGTTGATTGGATGGAGTAATGATGTTTCTTCATAAGGATTAAATGGATAAGGGTAGAGGGATTTTGTTTTTATTTCGTTTGCTGCGAGTTTATGTTAGGTTAAGTTTAGGTGTATAAAACCGTCTTTGTTAAACAAGTATCTCATGTATCTTGGAGACTGTAGAGTTACCCAAGAATAGCAAACCTTCCCCATAGCCCACCCCATTATTATACTACGATCTTCATTCCATGAAATAAGTATACGATTGCTTTATAGCAGTATAACTTTAATCCATAATTTAGTTTTCTCTAATGGACTTGTTTCTCATTATAATTGTGAAAGCACAGAGCACATTTCACTGCTCCAATGGGGGTTAGTCGCCGAAGATATTTGTTAAAACTTCTCATTAAAAAATTGCGACGGACAGCTTAATGTGCTTCTCAAAACATGGATGCGCTGGAGAAATTTTGCTCGAAAGTAGCTTAACGCAGTTGATGAGAGGCGGCTGATAGTTTTAGCTTGTATTAGGATGTTTGTGAGCACACGTAAATCCATTACCTAGCTTGTGTCAACCGTCCAACGTTTGTGTCTGTCCTGAATCACACATAAAAAATTTAGAACCAATTTTAACGTGGTTTTCATATTTTAAAACTATATAAAACAGTTATTTGTTACACCAGAATGTCTATATATATATATAAATAAACAGACTAAATAGTTCAATAACATTTTCATCTTTCTCTCTCTCTCTCTCCTCCTCATTGTCAATGGATTTTCCTCTTTTGTTTTGATTTAGTTATCCACTAGCTTTAGTGTTATGAATTAAAAAAAAATTGGTAGCCTAATCGAGTAACTTTAATTTAATTACAATTAGGTACATATTTTGGACTGCATCTCCGCTTGCCATTACTTGCTAAAACTAAGAAAAGAGTACAAATTCGGCAAAGGTCTTTCATATAAATGGCAATCCTGGACAAACAACAAAATTCTCACCAACGAAGTCACCAAAAATAAAGAAAAATTTGATGTAGATACATTAGCGTTAATCTAAGAGCTAGATTATTCAAATAAGTGGACAATAGAAAGTTTCTCGTCCACGAGCGACCACTAAAGGCCGGTCCGAGTTGGTAGCCGCAAATGATCAAAGTTCTAGTCTAATATTATTAGCCGGGGATATGGCTCAGTGGCGTATAGTACTAACCACTGGCCGTATCGTCCCATCTTTGTCTATGTCGTGCTGTCTTTGTCTAGGCCAGTTACTGGAGCTACAATAAATTATATAACTGTAACTAGTGTTCGTCTAGTGGTCGAAATTCTACGATAGTTACTAAATTACGTTGTTTCCTAATTTTTTAGGGATAACACTAAATCTTGTCGATATGTACTCAAAATTTTCATTCATTGAAAATTGGTTGACGAACAGACGAAAAAACATTGTAATCCACAAAGCTTTTCTTCACGTACTATTTGTAACATCTATACATATAATAAAATTGGAACTGATCGCTTTCTATTTATGAAGGATACATGAGAAAAACTACTATTAGATTTGCTGTCATATTTTTTGTCTGTTTGTCTGTGCGTTTGCGCGCGCTAACCTCATAGACGATTTAAATTATTTCTTTACGGTTTTCACTGATGTGTTGTAGTAAGAATCACTTAACATATAAACTTCGTTTCATTTTAATCCGTCTATAAGCAAAAAAAGTTATAAATTAATATATTTCTAATTCATAGAACGAGACAAACCCATTCCTAAACCAATGCAGGTGCTATTTTCTGAAGCGAACCAAGGGCGGTTTACTAATCATAAACAAAACACTATATATTTTAAAATTAATATTGCAACACTATCATAATAATATTTATGCGAGAACATTCATGTTATCTTACTTAAAACTGCAATGCAAACTAAATGTAATTGGGTCTTTTGACAATATATAATCGTTATAACAGAAAGATTAAACAATTGATTAAAAATATCTTTGGGTTATGAATAATTATTAATAAAGCAAGTATTTAGTTAAAATCTTTTTCACTGATGGAAACATACAATCAGACCCATAAATTCTAACTAGTTTAATTAAAAACTAATTTACATTGTCTACATCTATTACTTATCATATATATATTTGGATGAAAGAAAGATATGTAATTTGAACTACCATGTACGTAATGCTTAAGCGTTTGGAGTGCCTTCTCATAGACAAAACTTATGACAAAATTGTTTATAGCCTGTATTGTGCATTGTGCAATGTAATAATTATAATATTCCGTATTCGTACAAAGCAGTTTCAAACGTTTGAATTTAAACTACGTACGGATGTAATTGTTACCAGTTAAGTACTGTTTCAAGCTAGCTCACCAGATTAAACACAGCACATCTGATCTGGCTAAGATATTACTCCGCACGAAGGCGCATCGGGTTCTGTGGTCCTGCCAATTTGTGTACACGATCGAGGGAATAATCATGTTTAGAACACCAGGATTAAATTTCGTTTCGGAAAATGAACAAACACAGCAAAACATCTTGGATTTCGTCTATATAAAAATGTATTGATATGGTATTTAAATATCAGTAAAATACTTGATTAAGTTTTAAACTTAATTAAATAAATTATAATATACTCACGCTCGCTTTTTGTTCATTCATTTATAGTAACTACCCTCGAACCGATTGTTACTTGTTTTATCAGGCGTCTTATAAATTAACGACATTTTATTTTTATGTGAAACATAACCCACACATAAATATTACTTGTTATTTACTTATATCTCTTGATAAAACCGTTTGAAAATCTGTGCAATATTTTCTTACACTGCGTTCAGACAGACAGGCAATAATGCGAGTCCCCCGCTTCTTGTGGTCGGCGACACTTCGCTGATTATTATGGTGTTATTGAAGTCTACGGGCCACAGCGACCACTTACCATCCGGTGGCTCGGCCGCTCGTTTGTCGACTAGCCACATACTCGTAAATAAGACTGTTTTATATTACTTGTACGTACTAATGAGAATAGTCAAAAGTTTGCCAATACATGGTGTTAATAAATATTATCCTAAAACACACTGTTGATTGTTTATGATACATTTTACGGACTATTGAATGTCGGTATTAGGTTGTAAGATAGAACAGAAATAGGCAAAGATAAGTAAGCCAGACTATAATATTATATGCAGTCCGAGATAACTTCCGTATCAAATGATAGAAGTTGTTCTAATTTTAATGTAATCGGGTTGTTATTTATTATTTCCAGATACGAAATATGTCCCAACGCTCAACCTATAAACGAACGAAACTATTTTTTTTCATTAGTAGTAAAAACATTGATAACAGCGAAATCAGAATTAGTTTATTTGCAGCCTTCCATTTTGTCACCTGTCATATACATCCAAATTACAACTTTATCCATGTAAATAAATACTTTAACATTCAAAATATTACTAAACATCGTTTGTGTTTGTATCGTAGCCCAGCTGGTAGTGAGTTTACCTGCTGACTGATAGGTTTCGGGTTCAATTCCATTCCTGGCAGAAATTCAATCGAATATGACAGAAAACTGTGCATTCTTGTGTTTTAGCCGTTTGCGATGTTTGTATACATATATCCATAACATCCGTGATACAGTGAAACTTAATCAGATGTGCGCGTCACTGGGTAATTATTAAGTCAAAACCTTACCTGGACAGCATAGCGTCGTTGGCATTTCCAAAATGGTTAGCCGCCAACGCCGCTTCCAAGACATTGGACTCCCTCCTCGGCTCCGCTCGATTCAAAATTGAGCTGATGGAGAAACTCGTGTAGGGGGCGCTGCCGGTAGCTTTCTCTTCCTTATCCTTCTTCAAGTCGTAGAAGGGGCTCTTTTGGTCTTTTCTAGACGGAGAAGAGGGAATGTCTGGGCTGCTAGCACCAGAGACAACGTTTACCTCGATATCGTTGTCTTGCGAGGATACCGGCGAGTCCATGGCTGAATCAGTACCGCATTTTATAGAACCTGTAACAGAAACAGCTGTTGAAGATTGATGCTTCAAGCATCTAACTGTCGATTGTACCATACTCGTGAATACTGCAAATTCCTCCTGGCTACCTGTCCAGATTGTAAAGAATCATACATTGCACGAGTTCTGTGGTAATTAAACTAAGTTATTTTAAGCCCACTGATCTCCAACAGGAGACAACTGACTACATGTCTATTACCTCTTCTTTATTCAACAGAAGGAATTCACATAGAAGGTCGGGACTAACTCTAGGATGATTGGTGTTCTTTACAACCTCAAAGATAATCTACATAAATAAATAAGATTGAATAAACGATTTGGAAAACAAATTAATTTAGGTCTCTTGGCTTTGTTAAAAAGTATTGACAGTATAAAAAATTGCTTGAAAAGGGACCTTGTAATCGAGCCTTTTAAAGGTTCATCAATTTTATAAAGTTTTAGTATATCCAAATTTATACACCTCAGGGTATATACTTCAGCCCACGCGTAGAAATATTTCACGAGATCGATCCATTTCCCGAAATGTTTATATATATATATTGAATATTAGCCTGTATATAATAACATATACTATACAATATTATTAGGCTTTTATGTCAACAACAAACTCTAGTTACATCAAAATTTCCAAAAGCTATTCCATTTATAGATTCGACAATACTTTATCAATTCTCTATTGCTATTTTAAGGAAAACAACTTAAATCAGGCGCACCGCTGTAAATGTTCTCCAAAGTTAGTTTCAAAGAAATTCAAAGAATCCAACTCGTTCTAGCCACCTATTTTATTCCTTCTTTTTTCTCTTAAACAACTTAATAGCCGGCTAATCTATAATTCAAAATGTTTAAGTGCGTTATTGTTCTTAGCCGTATTAGGGCTGTCCCAGGAGATCGCAACAATATTAAGAGGGTTCGGTACTTAATAACTGAATAAGTAATGGAAGTAGGAACGGAGCGTACTGTAATGAGGCTTTACCGTTATCGCCTAATTCTGGTTCAGATTTTTTTAAGACTTAAGGCTCTCTTCTTTCAACATATTCGTGAAGCTTGACTAAGGATTCCTCCGATTTACTTATTAAATTGGATACATTGCTGTCTCATCTTCTTTCTTCATAAAGACATAGGACAAACAATATTTATGTACACTTAAAATAACATATTAACCGAGGCTCTTAAAAAGCTTTAACATTTCTAAAATACTGAACAAATTCCCGTTTATTATAAGTTTAAATACTACTTTCATAGAGTTATTATGGAAAATTTAACCATAAAAAATTACTAGTATTAAATATCTTCGAAAGCGACAGTTTGCTGAACCATGTACCAAGACACACGTTATCAAAATAAATTACCAATGAACATCAAGGGTACAACACATTGATTTTACTTGTTGTTGAGGAGTTAATCTTCAAAAGATAAGACTCAGGAACACCTTGTTGCTCCCGAAAATTGGTATCGTGACTTATAGACCTGAATAACGACAAGGAAGCCATAATAAACAATTTTTCTTTGTTTTTCCTAGATGTCCAGCTTCTCTGGGGCGTATTCCGGATTATATAATTTTTCCCATCAAACCTCTCAATAAATATACGGCGAAGAACCGATGCTCAGTGAGGGGAAAACTCTAGTAATCCTCTCACTTTGCTTTTCCAGCATATTAAAATGATTTGTGGCAACACCACGCCACTGTCTTCTTAGAGTTACAAAGGTAACGTACAGTCAAGAGCTCCTTACTCTGCTGCCTCCTAATTCTGATTGCTCGTAACCCAGTGTCTCTTCACCTGGTTCCAACAACAAGACGGACATATCGTGGATTACTGAATTACTTCCTACTGTGACCGTTTCGCAGAAGGAGACTGTGTATTTCATACAGTGTTCCCCACAAGAATTTATTAGCAACGATGTAAGATCTCTGTGAATCCTAGAACGCTCCACTCGGAGCCCCAAAATGGACACTATCCGACTGACTTCTCAATCGTTATGTAATGAACCATTACGTCAATCTGTATTTATATCATTTATGACTTAACATGGCTGTAAAGTCCTTAAAGCCAGGCTTCGAAATTCACAAACAAGTCGTTCTCGTCGTAAACTACGCGAATTTTGGGCTCAAGAGAATGAGGACATCGTACATAAGTTACTTAAATGTCCAGATAGACTAAATCATGCTCTAAACTGACATATAATTTCGTGTTAATATGTAAAATGAAGTCTGATGAAAACGTTTTAAAGGTTGGAACGTTAAAACGCTCTTTGCCGTGTGATACCACACGATAGCCGGCACATTGCATTTTGCCGGCGATAAATATAGGCATTAAATGTCGAATGATGCTTATCATAGGTTTAGCATGAAACGAGTTTTTACCGGAAACAGTTCAACTGGTACATTGGTGTGAATGGCGATTCTGTGTATTGTGTGTGTGTGAAGGTCAAGTCGTTCGATCCGGTGTTGCCAGGATGACTTATGGGAAATGAAATATGTTTGTTTGAAAATGAAACTGGCATTTAGGTTCTCGTTTAGAATGTTAGTATCTTATTAATATTAATTAATGGAGCAGCGGTTTTAGAGTAGCGTCATTAATAAAATGTTTCCCTTCACAAAGATACATTAGGTAGGACTAAAATTGTACAGTTATAATTTAATTCCATTAATATATATAATATTAAAATTCATTGGTTTTAACTCGTATTCCGCCAACGAAATTTTCAATTTAATTTCACGGGACTTGCATTACATTATGTTTCGCTTTGAATTCCTTGGGAACAAATCCAATTCCCTGGATGAAAAGTATTTTAAACTTTGACTTATAATATAAGTTCTATATAAATCTGTTCAATGGTTTCACTGTCATACGTGTACAGACAAAAAGACCAAAGTTCAATATCAGTCAAAGTATATGTACATTAAAATACCCAAAAACTATTCGATTTATCGATTTGGCTCGATATACATAGTTCGTATAGATAATTCGTATAGATCGTATTGCAGATTTCGTTGTATTTTACTTTATTATATTGTATTGTACCTACTGTACAAGTTAGGTTAGCCTGCACAGGCACAACCAGCACCGGAGTAGCGAAATGTATTAGTGTTTGTGATTGTAACCCTTCCATGTCGCATGGAACATTATAAGGCTTCTCGTCGCTTAGCCCAGTCAATCTGCAACGATCGAAAACATCTGTGTTGAATTCTAAATCAATATAACTTTATTGTACCTAATTTTTATACTTTAGTACAGCCTAGATTTAAAATGTAAGCAAACAATCATTCAAACAACATTATGTTGTTATTGCAAAACAGCGCGCGCTATCGGTCATCTGAATTGTACATCTGGAAAGGTTATTTAATAGGGCACAAACGGGACACATCTACAGCTGCATAAAGTCCATTTCACAATCGTAACAATTGCATAACCGGATAAGAAGGAGAGTAAACCTATTCATTCAATGGATCTGTAACACGACCATTGAAATATATTAAAAACTGGTTAATAATGGTTGCTATTTAGTAGAAGAAGGATATTTACGTAGGCAGGTTAAAATATCATCACCACATTTGATGTCCTCCAAAATATGTGGCGGAGTAAAAGGTCCGACAAAAATAAATTGCACGGAAACGAACCAAGTTTTAAACAATAACTTCATCAAAACTCATAAATATTATAAGTTGAGTTCTAGATCTCTACAGAATAAGATAGTTTAAGACCATACTACATCTCTTTGATGCCAATATCACCGTTCCATAGTTATACTACATACCGAAAACTGAAATCCCACCCACATCGTCTGGACTCGTAGCTATCCTCAACAATATAATTTTCGCAATTTTTTTTTATACCGCGCACGTGTAAAATGCGATGATCTTCCTTCAGGGATCGTCCTGAAGCGCTATAAAGAGCATTTAGAACAGGTCTGCTTTTTCGTTAGACCTTAAAATCTTTAAAAACATGTCGGAAAATTTCAGATTAATCTATGTTGGATATTTTAAAATAACTACTTTTAAGATAACTAATTTGAAGTATTAAACATTTGAAATTAAAAAGCGACGGTTCCACTAAATCTAATACAGTATATTAATATTTAAAAATTCAAATAGTTTGCTGACCATTGCTGGGATAGCCAGTGGATGAAGGTAAGGTAGCAGAAGAGCAGATGTCCCGCTTCGTTCTTGGTCGTCAGTGATGTATTTAATGCTACGCAATAATATACTTTTTTATGTAAAAGCCGACAAACGAGCAGATGAGCCACCTGATGGTAACTGGTCCCCGTCGCCCATGGACATTAGTAACACCAAACACATTAATGTGTTGTCAGCCATGAACGAAGAAGAAAGAAAAAAATACTGGCTCTCAAGCCCCCGGCCGGAACACGACGAGTCGTTTGGCGGCTGACTCAAGCAGGAGGGTGGTAGCTATCCAGTCAGGCTTCACGTAAAGATAACAATACCAGTAATATTATTAATGAATTAATAATAATATTTCATAATATAATCTTTATGCGAAACCCTACCACTATGCAGGCCAGTTTCTGTAACCTCTTACGACACCCTGTTTTGCCAGCATGAGATTGGGGTTCATATTCTAGGCCGCCCCAATACGGCCAATAATGCTAAAATAATTTTTCAGATAAATGCCGTGTTTCCGCATAAATACAAACTGACAAAATATGCACTCTCTTTATAATATCAATATAGATATATCAAGTATAGTTGCAAAATACAGATGTTTTCCGTTCATGTGTACGACATTTTAATTTTTATTATTTACCAAAAGCCAGTTACAAATTTCAAGGGTAGTTTATAGTTGTTTATACAAATCTGTGAGAATATAATCAACTCGTAAGTGATACTTTTAGAAATCGATTAGCTTTTTTACCGTTCCCTTCTATTCCGCTCGGTTGGAAGTACACCAGGTGCTTCAGATTTTATCGACACCAACTATCCAATTTCAACTGTTTGTGTCCACAGCCAGTAATTAATTGTATTATTCGGAGAATATTGTAACTAAAACATTACTCAAATCGATTCCATTGCTCGGATCGTTTGTTAGACTTATGTATACTCAGATTCAGGCTAATTCGATTTATGTACCGACCAAGTACTTGCCGACTTCAAACTTTATTAAGAGCAAACACCTTTCACCTATGCTGGATTATTTACCATGTTTTAGTTTTTGAGTGATAACTGATAATTAATATCAATGATTTTTAAAATATTAATTAATTTTACTTAAAATCCTTATCCTAATTATCTGGTTGATTCGACATCGCCTCTCTGAAACTACATTTTAATTCAATTGCGTAAACAATAAATAAAATATACTACTGAATGAATCCTAGATTCCAAATTAACTCTCCTATTCGCGGCTCCTACTTTCAGGGGTCATTGAGCTCTGTACCAGTCCCTTTAATTCTGATTGGTGATGGTGATGGATGGTGACCACTTACTACTAAGAACCTCAACTGCTCGTTTGTCTGCCAACTGCTACAAAAAATTGTAGACAGTCATGAATACGGTCACCGAACGGAGCGCTTCACGTGACTTGAGTGATGTCAGCACCGTCGCTATGACAACACTCGGCCACTTGTTCTACAACAGACCCTAAAGACATTTGTGTTTCAACCGTGCTGAAGACAAGTGCCTCTCTGTCACAAACTGTTACACGTTATTTTTTTGAAATTATTATTGAAACAGTGAATTCTTGTGGAAAACTTATTCTACTCGAATTACCAAAATGCGGCCGGAAAAATATATAACCGCGACGAAATAATACCGTGCATTCGAGTGAATAAAATTATATCAATTTAATTTAGTTATAAAATGTTGCAAGTAAAACATTGTATATCTAGCTAGACCGTTTTTTACTCCTGCTGTCTGAGTCACATGCGACTTCTACAACAAAAAAGACAATTCTTAATCTTATTCGATACATTATCAGCCCCAGCGTTGTTTGAAACAACGTGTTAGACGAACGCTCAGATAAATTAACGAAGTTAACCCTAAACTTGCTGATGGGCGAATAATGGACATATGGCCACTTAGATAACATCGACCGTAAACTTTACGACGCCGTAACATAACCCCTTGCATGCTAATCGCCTCGGCTGATTTGTATGCGGCGATTGAGTTACCGAAATATGATAAAGGTTACGTTACCTCATTTATTAAAATGCAATTAATATAAATGTTAATTACTTTTTATACTTACACATTTTTTTTACGTTTTTATTCAATTACACAAAATGTTATATTAACTTATATTGTTAACTCACGCCATATTAATATTTCATTCAAATACACGTAAAATACTATAATCTTGTACTTCAGTCCATGTTTACGTAATCCACGTGCGCTAAATTTTGCAACAATGCTTCATTGGTGTCTTTTCTGTTGCCAAATTCCACTTGCCGTCAAGATGGCCGTTTGCTCCTTTGGCGATTACATTAAACTAATAAAACCCTATAAAATAACATTCAATTCAATATATAAAATACTAAATTGAATATTATCTTAACATAATATTACTCCAACCTTAGAGTATTCACGTCCAAGATTGGAATCATAAAAATATTCGAAAGCCCTTAAATCGGAGAAATAAAAAGAAAAAAGATTTTGTAAAAAGTTATAAGTTAATAAGTTGAATTATTGTTATAAGACACTGGTTTTAACTCCTAAATCAACACCTGGAGCGAATCCCACTACAGAGGAGTTCATGGCCAATTCTAGGATATTCGACATGTCTCAATAACTGCTGCTTTACAGTAGCAACAGCCATCCATCCAACTTCCATCCGTCGGAGTCAATCAACCCGCTGGATCACTTCTGATCTGATACAAGCCGACGGTTAATACAAACATAAGCCGCAGTTATTAATTAAATTTATATTACACTGAATTTCCGCTTATTTAGCGTGTTTAAACGTCGGATTCCCCGATCGGGAACTTTACATTGTAAAAGGGTTGAATTCTAATCCGTAATCTTTATAACACTACGCGTGCGTTTAAAAATTCACTTTATTAATTAAACACAACTTTGTTGTAGCTTTCCGGTAATTAGTATACGCGTTGAATGTTTAAGTTTTTTTAAGATAATATAAAAAGTTCAGCTGATAGTATCAATGACCTCGGTGTTTGAAACTGATGTTTTACAGTTAAGTACACGGCTCCTAAAAAGGTTTAAAAGATACACCTCTATGTCAATGGTCATCAACCGCTGTGCGTGGACATCCATCATACCGACGGCCGTAGCAACGGGAACTCGCTTATGGTCTCGAATTCAAATTCAAAGCCAAAATTATTTAATAATTCGAATCGTTTGCAGCACCATTATTTCCAGGTGTGCTTGTCATTCATATATTCATCTATACCATAGTAGCTATCCTTTATATATAAGTCGTGCTTTAACACGTCGCTTGAAAGTTCCAGTACGTAAATCACATATCAACTTTAGAACCTTACAGTAAAACGAACACCGAGCCCCATAAAAGAACGCTGAACTTTTTGTAGATTCACATTACATAACTTAATACTATTATTAAATTATATCATGATGCTTCAATAGAAAGAAAAAAGAATGTCTCGAACAAATATACACCAATGACTGGTATAATTTTCTACGATCGTATTACGTTCGAAGATTTTAGTCACGATTTTAGTTAAACAACAGTTCTATCTTGCGAAATTCATCGCGAATAATAACTAAGAATGTTATATCTTCAATATACTCTTACGACAAAAACATTACTTTATGAGAGAGATTAAATAGAAATTGAGAAACATCAAAGTAATCCCAAAAAATATTCAACATGGGCTTAAGTTTGCACCAACATGGAATCCAGTTTAGTTTATGAAAATCCAATAAATTGCGAAGTATCATGCTGCAGAATGTTATTCGTATAATAATAAAAAATAGGTGTCCAAAACATAAATATAAACTACAGATAAAGTGGACAGACTAATGTTTAACGGTCAAATGTCATTTGTCATTTTGTCATCTGTCAAGAGTGTCTCCACGCCACTACAATTTACCCGTAACTACCATTGAGGCGGCTAAGTAGAAATACGTATATTGTAATAAAATGAATTACTCTAATTTGAATATTCCTCCCATCATAATTCTTAATCCATAATTTAATATGTCTAAAATATATAACCATAAAAGAAATAACTACAATTTTACATCAGATAAAGTATAATAAAGTACATTTATTATGTCAAGACATAGCGGAGATCAATAGGTGGTCTATTCTCTAAGTATTATGCAAAACTTTTAGACAACATGAGACCACGACAAGGAGCAGGAGGCAAAGTTTGAATTATTTCAAAAAAACATGCGTTTAAACATTTTTGAAGCTACAGATACCTCTGCCACGGAATATGCCGTGTCAACAAGACGTTTCTATTTTTAGTCATAAAACGAAAAATGATTACTGATGAGTTACTTTCCGGTTTTCCACAGCGGAAACAACTATAATCAACAATATTTAAGTTTATACTAAATGATTCGTGAATGTCTAAATATTTATTTCTTTCTTTCTATTTATTTATTGGGTGAGAACGCAATAGTGATGTATTTGGAGTCACTAATGTCCACGGGTGGCGGTGACCACTACCATCAGGTGGGTCGTCTGCTCTTTGTCGACTGTTAATATAAAAAAATATTCAAAACGACTTGCAGTCTCAAGCGCGCTCACATCTCGTACCGCGCTTGAGACTGGACCTTAATCAGGTCCAAAGCTAGCCCTGCAACGTTAATACTCGTATTACGATGGTCACATTCCTTATTATATTAAAAAAAAACCTTCAACAACATTTGCATTTTCGTCTAATTAATAAAAACATGATTTCTGTCACTAAGCCGCTGGCGTTTCTATTAATTAAAACAGGGATTAGAACCGGCCTGTAGCATTGATTTGGTAAAACCTGTTGGAATTAATTACGTGTCCCCAACTAGGATCAACTACTTAAATTATTCGTGGAAATTTGTCGAAAGTAGATATGTCACGAACTGAAACACTAAACATCCACACCTCAGAATGTCATTTTTAAATTCAAAGTTCCATTATTATTTTAACGGCCGGTGAATAAGCAGACACACTGTATTTTATGGTCGATGGTTCCTACCACCCATACGTATCTTTAGTAGAAGGAACGTAATCGTTGCCGCTCCAGACCACGAGTCGTTTGATAATTATTTATATTTTTATATCAATACATAACAAACGAGCTACCAGACTATCTAATGGTCACCATTACCTGTGCACCTCCGAAACGCTAGAGGTAGGTAGATACGAGTAGACACCATGGACGCGTGAGAACGGACTGACGTGAGAACAACCTTGGTAATTGCGATTGCAATACGTAATAATATTTACCAGTTGATCTTGAAAGGGGAAACTAGATCATTTCACCACCAAGAATGCGTTTAGGAATTAATTTGTGGTAATAAGACGATCGGGAATAAAGCTCGTAAAACCATTGTACTTTGGTGCACCACGAGCCGGGGAGATTGACTTAGACAAGGATGGATAGGCTCCCTTTCATCCTTAGATCCTTACATTACAGCTTATTGTTCCGACACCCATACTAATTTACGACACATCGGTGATGGCAATCGGTGCTGTAAAACATCTCATCTAAACTGTATAACTCTATTGGTTATAACTGAGTTAGAAACTCTGCTAAACTGAAAGTTTATTCGAGGCTTGAGTACCTACGAGTGCCTACATAGAAAACGCGTGGTCCGTCAGACGACTCTCTCCCTCTCGAACGGAAATAACATCCTAAGAATGATATGATGATGAAAAGACACATCATTCTACTTCTAGAAAGCCCCATTTCGTGGCACTGTCAAAATGTTTGTAACCCGCCCTCACTACGCTTTATCCTTACGTTCATAAAAGGTAATCATAGCCGTGTTCCCGCGTATTGTAAATTTTTCATGTTTACCCCAATGTTCATGTATCGTGAATCTCGTCTTTCTCGACGAATATCTGCTAGTAAATTTTCAGAAATATCTGTGCATTTGTTGTCGAGATTATGGCGACAGACTATTTTAATACTGCAATAACGAGAATTGGATGTAACTATTAACTACTAATAATGCACTTACCACAATCTCGAAACTCCACACCCACAAACGGAATAATCAAAACATGATTAGAACACAACACTTTAAATAAAATGTTATTTGATTATTCACTAAACAGTCGTTTACTTTTTTAATAATACTAAATATCTTAAGTTCGTCTTAAAACACTTATCAATAGAGTCCAGCTTTGGATTCGACTAGCTTAGGTGTTTACGAGGTAATATCCCTGCGTGTTTACACGAGTGGACGTGTTTCACGACTGACAGCTACCCTTAGAATTTGGGGCGTCACTTACCCGAGGCGCCACCCCTATTGAGTCAACCAACCGTTCACCCCCTATCGCCATCCTCTTCTCACGAACCAACCACTATTCCTCAGCGAACGTTAGTCGCAAAATCACCCTTAACGCCGGGTGGTAAAGTATCCTAAGGGCGCAAGGTGAAACGGCGGTATCCGCGTAATCGATCGTCAAAAGTGAGTAACAGCCTAAAGCCTAACACAATTAAGGGTTGGTACTTACCCCCGAATTGTCGAAACTCTCGCACCGGTAAATGCTTGCGGTGTTTTCGGAGAGTGCTAAATACTGTCGGGGTCGGACCGATGCGGCGGTAATGAAGTTAAGTACTCTCGTAAAATCATGGAATTTTAGCGTGTCGGCTACTTCAAATATACGAGTAAAGACAGGTTTATTTAGATGAATTATTGCTAAGAATTTTATAACCTTCGAATACCTACTGATCTGTCAAAATACTGCACATTCTCATTTGTATAGCCTGAAGGACAGTCGTAAACGAAAATGACCCATTTTATGTGAAACCTGAAACCTCCAATATGGAAATGGACATCACGAAAGCATTTGTTAATTTGCATTCTTTTTACAACTTATTTTCTTTTTTATGAAGTCCTTCAACTTCATGTATTTTATGTTAATAACGGACAAATGATCAAACGAGCCTCCCGAAGGTAAGTGCACTGTCGTTGGACATCCGAAACACCAAAGGAAGGAGGTAAACTAGTATTGCTTTAAACTAACTGGCCTTCTATTACTGCCAGCGAAATATGATAAAACAAATCATGGTTGATTCTAGAAGGTGGGTGGTAGTTATCCAGAAAAACAATCTTACCGCTACGCATGAGTAGGTACCTATTGTCGAGATTAAACTGGGTGGTACAGAGGCCACAAAACTCCAACAGGTGTCACCAGGCGCCATAGCCTCGTCCGAGGTTAAGCAGAGCATGACATAAATTTAGCTCAGACTCAAGGATGGATGGAAGTTTTTACACCCCATACCATCATGCTCCGGGGATGTCTCGGAAGTAGGTTCATTGCATTATTTATTTTGCAATACACGGTGTCGGCCACGTCGATAGTAAAGAACCAATTTGTTAAGTTTCGAACGATTTTGTAAAGAAACGCACAGATACAAATTTTCTAAATACTGATTTAGTAAATACGCTGAGTAGTTTCTTCCACCGTTACTTTTCCTAAACATTTCCGAAATTAAAATAGATCGCAGAAGACCGATTGAGAAGTAGAACAGTAGAATCTAAAAATTAAAACGGTAATTATTATGTAAAATTAAATACCTGAATTATTTTGAATTGCATAAATATTATTATATATGTATTAATACATAAATATGTTAACAATATTTTACGATCGATTTTAGAAGATAGCTAGCCAAACATGTAAAGAACGTTACGGTGTACGAATACTCTTTTCGTTAAGTTAAGTTGGCCTTAAAGATGTTTAGAGTTCATTCAGTAGAACTTGGCCAAAAGCCATTTTGCATGCTAGATTTGTTCCATATCAATAAAAAAAAAGATTTTAGCAAATGAGCGCACAAACCTCACTGGCTAACGCTGGCTGAACTCCCTTTGTGTGGTTAATTGCGCAGCTATTAAACGTAGCCGGTAAAATCTCGTCGTGGTTAATTGCGCCATGATAGTAAGCTCTAGCGATAAAAGCATCGTGTTTAAACCATGCTTCAGTGTTATGCATCACGCTCTGATTAAGACTCATGCCGTGATTTGAAGTTATAGTTGTTTAAGGGTTCTGTTCCTCGATCAGAACGGACCTTATTTTATAGCAACGCTTCGTTACTTAACAGTTTATCGCGACTCTTTTTCCCAGGAATGGTTGGATATTATAAAGAGAGAAGAGAGAAAGAAGGATAAACATTTATAAGGCAGATCAATGTTCTAAATTTTATGCTTCGCATGACCCCCGGGATGAAAAGACTGGGCGTCTTTAACTTAACATTGTAAAATGATATTTGACGGATAAAATTTGTCCAACGAGAGATACACGTGTAAGTACAAAACATTGTACTCCTCGTGCATAATAATGTTGGTATATTGAATTTTTATATTTATGAATATCAAGTAGGTATTCTCCCTCAGCTCTACATTCAAATCTTATATAAAAAGATTATACATAGATTGACAATGAGAAGGAAAAAAATAACTACATTTGCATTAGAACCAGCTTGTGGAATGCAGAGGTCTGTATGAAGTTTACATTAACGCAATTTGATATCACTAAATATTAGAAACAAGTTTTAAATCATGACCATACACCAATTTTTTTTTTTAAATAAACACAAAATAAACACTTACCAGGATTTGCGAATTGCTAATGACGTGGACAGACATGACATGTTCGATCCGAGAAAACATGTTTATCTATCACATAAAAGCTTGTCATGATCATTAATCGATTGCAAGACTAGTTGCTCTACAACCTGGGACCCAGCTTGGTGATCGACCACCAACTGGGTGATCGGCCTTTGAGTTACAATTTGCACGACTGGACAATTCCTTAGCTAATCCGGCTATAGCTTAAACACTCATCCACTATAAGAATATCTTCCAAGCCGTACAGCGCGAAAGAGCCTCCGCACTCGTATATGATACGGCTAGCTAGATGAACTCCCTTTGTGCGGTTAATTGCGCAGCCATTAAACGAAGCCGGTATCCGAGCCGCGGGTAATTGAGCCATCATAGATAATATAAAGTTCTGCAGGTGAAAGCTCCTCGATGTATAAACCTGGTTGGTTATAATTGATTGGAACAAAACTAGACGGAAGTAGAATACTAGACGAGACTTATGATAAAATTAATTGATTATGAATAAGCCTCAATTCATTAACAGATAAATCCAAGGCCTAAGTCTCTCCTAATAATTGAGAAGGTATTAATAGAAATATGAGAACATCTTCAAAAAATATTCCGCCTCGCTGAGGAAGATTCCGGATTTTTTACACATCAAAACCCCCTCATCAAACTGGCATATATGGGAAGGATTAGAGATTTTATATGAATGCATCAATGCCTCCCCAGAAGAAGACCTATGGTATACTCCACAACACTGCTCCAGTGTAGATAGGTGCAGGAGTTATTGCCCAAGTTGACATATGTTAGCGTAAATAAGAACTAATCCGAACTTACTTTATCAAAGTCTTCGGGCGGCATTCTCTTTTCAGCTAACAGAGCCCACATATGCAAACTGCCCGCTTTCTAACATTATCAACCGGCTTTTGGTCGCTTGCGATAGATACGAACCGTTTTTTAAGTTCTATAATTGTAAATAAAAAGGTAAAATAAATAATTTTGACATATGAAAATTACAAAATTAAGTACCAAATTGGGCAACTTACAATACAACACAATATAGTTTATTGCGCACACTAAAAATAATAATACAGAAAAGTGAAAGTAATTATGAACACATTAGGCGATCTTATCACTGTAGCAGCGATCTCTTCCAAACGTTAGGGTAGAGGACACAGACGTAAAAAAAAATTCGTTAGTTGAGCTGCAAACGTATTAAACGTATATTAAAACAATAATTTTAATCCATAAAACCATAATAGCATTATTTCATTCACTGGGATTCCACAAGCGAACAGTAGACCAGTGGACTATGGAACATGGTAAGCTCGGAGTTTTTTATAAGATACGATATGAAACGTGAAAGTCCCGTATATCACGAAAGTTTGTATGTAAGTATCCATCTTTCACACTAAGCCAATTTCTCCTGTTCGTAACATATTCTGCTAAATATACAATGATATCAGGTCTCGCATGGCAGTGGCGTTCTTTGCGAGTCTGTCTAGCTAACACCCTGCTGCTAAAATCAACAGTGAAATGTTGTGTTGTGTCACTGGCCGCAATTGTCCCAGCATCGGTGGCCGATGGCCAGACGAGATCACGTATGGAATTACGAACTGCCAGATATACTTTATGATGGATGGATGGATGACTTGATGATCACATGTCGCGCCCGTTACTTGGGTGAGGCCTATGTGCAACAGTGCAATGATAAAGGATGATATAATAATTTATATCTTCTTATTAAAACAATTCCCAGCTAAATCAGAACCAGTCTACGCGTACTCTCCCGACCAATTAGCTTTTAAATCTTCCTATAAATTCTTCTTTGTTGCAATCCACGGAACAGGAACTGTCTGGCAGGACCCTTAAATACTCATTCATTCATTCCTTACGCCCTTTGGCGAAATGCCTAGCTTCCTTCATTATTCCTACTCCTACATGAAATCTCTCAGTGCATTCAATACATAGCGTGCTTAATACGACAAACCAGAAAATACGTTTTACAAAACTGGTAATGATTGTAATGGTAAAAAATATATCATTACCAACTCAACACGAACGAAAATTAGTGTGGTACCCGTAAGGCCTTCCGCGTCGGCGTGCGGCCCCAGTCGACTAATTTACCCCTATAATTGCCCTTGTAGGAACCTTAAGGGGCGCGTTTTATTCTCTCTGATCTGAGTACCTACTTATGCGTTATAATGAGACCCTTTCAACTTTCGGTGGTTATTTTTTGGTTGTGGAAACATATTAAAGCTAATGACTTGAACGTTGCCCTCCCACGCGGGAAGCCGAGTTCGGATGCTGCACGCGCCCGTTGTTGATAAGTAAAAACTAATTGTCACTTGTTTTGGTAGAGGGAAACGTGGCGAGGAGACCCGCGCATCTGACAGTAGTCTCACGGTGAGAGAAAATCCGAGTCCTGCATCGTAACAGTACCAAATTGTAACCAAATCATTGCGTGTTAAACTTGAGTTGTCATTGAATTTGAATTTGTTGTTGGTTTATTTTTCGAATTAAGAAATTAAAACATTGTTGGCTTTCTCCCGAGTTGACTTACTTTTGGATCGATGTCGCTCGTCACTTTTCGTGATACAATAGGTCAGGGATGTTATGGAGCTCCGTAACCGTAACCGGATTCGATAAAAAAGTTTCGGATAATTTCGGATAGAGGCAGTCTCCATAAAGCACGTTATGACTGGTTTACGCCGACCGAGCCGATACATTAGCCGCGTCATTCTGATTTAGACAGTATTTATAATTTAATTTGTTTTTTTCTGTGACTATAATACCACATAATACATAGAAACAAAGTCAAACGTTTAAATATATTTCTTTTCCAACTCGTAAATCATCTAATATCCGTAACCGAAATTATCCGAAACAATCGGATAATCCGAAATAATTTCATATCCGTAACCGTAACCGAAGCCGGTAAAATACTGTTCATATATATTTCATATATATATTTCATATATATATTTTTTATGTTAATAGCCAACACCTGATGGTTAGTGGTCACCGTCGTAAATGGACATAAGCAAGACCAAAGGTATCACCGATGCCCATATAAAGATCAATAAAACATATAACATATATATATATATATATATATATATATATAAAACCATATAAAGAGCAAGTGCCCATATAAAGATAAATAAATGCCCATATATTCACACTACAGTTACCTATCAAATTTTCTGTGTTGTGCGTAGAATGGACATATCCAAGGGAATCATCAGCAATAAACGAGACACAAGGCCCAATATTGATCTGTTAGGAAGTATCGATCTGGCCGATAGTCGATCCTGGGACCATTCGCTCGGCCCCGACTTGCCAAGGTTCGTTTTCCGGCCAAAGCAGATATTTATGTGACGGATAAATATTTGTTCTCGGGTCATGGGTGATTGTGATGTCATATTTGTGTATGTCCATGCCACCCGCAACAAGGGGTATGAGTGTGTGAATGTTCATTATAGATAGAGCCATAATCAGCAGAGTTACAGAGTCGTATAATCTAGTTATTTGTATTTATTTATTTTGCATTAGTAACTTACGCTCGCTTCGCTTTTTAAAACTTGATTTTCGTCCGCAGGTAGTAATCGCACGCGAGATAATCGTTGCTCATTTTTATCAGGCGTTTTGTAATTTTTTCCTGATGTCATAGACCTAATCCTTGCTCATGACTCAGTCTTATGTATTGGTAAAAACCGTATGAAAATTCGTGCCGTAGTTCTCAAGATTATCGCATTCCAGCAGACAAATAAAGAATAAACTATTTTGCTTCTATCCATCTGGAGTAATGTTACCTTTCAAATAATAAAATCATTTTTGAAATAGGTGATTTGATTCCAGAGATTATCCTCCACATACGCACAAACTCAGAAAATTCGTTCATTCGTACTCCTTTTTATAATATTAGTATGTTTGTCTTTAAGTACTAGAGTTAGGTACATGAAGGCACAGACTATTATGATACTTACGCATCATGAGACATATTTATTATTTATTTAAAATTGCACCAACAAAGTATACACTGTACATAAATTATTCACATATGCATAAAATACAATAAAAGTGATACTTTAATTATAGACGCAAATAGCACGACAAAAAATTTTTTTTAGCGCGTACATTAACATTAGAATAAATAAGCAAAATAAAGATTATATAGAGACATAGAGAAAAGTCATAAAAATTTTGATGGCGGTAAACTGTCAATGCCATAGATTAAGTTAATTGTCAGTTTTTAGTTTAATTAAAAAATAAGGAAAAAAGTGATTTGAATCTAACATCCAAAAACATTGACCGATAATAATAGCAAGTGAGTGTGATTAAAAAGTAATTATTTTAAGAAATTTCACCATGTTTATTATTATTTTAATGTTTTGTTAATCGTATTTAATGTTTGATAGCAAGAAAAAATGCTTCCACCACCCGCAAGTAGGTACATTAGAATAATCTGGGTGATACAAAACCCAGCCAATTCAATGGTCTCGTCGGCTCGTATACATTTGCTACACCAGACCTTCATTCACGTGTTGTCAGCTCAGCACGAACAGTAAAACCAATCGCTATTACCTACCAACCAACCATTACCATTCCTATGCACAACATTCTAACTCATCACATACGACAAGGGTTGAGGCATACTCCAACATTCTCCATTGTGCATGTTAACTGAAACCGCATTAGGAACTGATGGTAGTTCACCCACCAACAACCATAATATTATTTTAAAATAATTTACACATAGTTATTAAGTAACTTTATGATTTCACCATAGATCTATTATTGTCGACTGAACTATTACTACTGACATCTAGTGTACCTTACCAAAACCACCGACCTCTGCCAACTCAGATACTTGACACAAATGAGTCAGTTCTAGTTAGCGTGTTAAACTACAGATGTCGTTGCTATGTTCAATTATAGATAACTTATATATCAGTTTTTATGCCGTCCATTAGTTTATATTAAAATACGATAATCGAAGTTAATAAACCAAACCACATTTTAAACACTTCTCAGTAAAGGGAGTGTGAATAATTAGATCCTTATCGACTTTCAAATTTCACTCTAATCCTCTGGACTAACGTTGTGCGCACTAGAGATCGACATAATTATGTTTAAATATCATGCATCCGAAATCGTCACTCTTAGCGACCCTCTTCCCCAAGGGGGCTCGCGTCCGATGAAGATTTAGAGGCCGTATGGCCAAAACCAACCTCGGGTGATATTTAGTGGGTAAACCCCTAGGTTTATCAGGAGTCCCACATAACCAGCGCAGCCGGCGTTGGTATTAATGAGCATTCACCACCCCCCTCCCGCGCATCCCCGGAGGGTAGCCCTTTACTTTGTCTGGGCACAACAAAAAATGTATCACTCAGTTGAGTGGTAAAAGCCATAATTCGTTGACCTCAATATCCTATTTATTATTATTAGAGTTATCAATTACATCGTTAATTCATTATGTTATGATAGAACACCCAAACACAATTGAGCACTTGTGGATTGTACTAATATACTTACATTATGGCAACTGGCATAGTAACAGTTTAAGGATTACATAACAATAAATCACAAATCTGTTCAAAATACTTTATTTTCAACAACATTATGTATAAAACACTTTACTATTCAACCATACATACATAATATGTACTAAAACTACTGATCAATTAAAATTGGACTTTTAACTGTACGTGGTACGACTAAATAATACATAATTTACTCGGACTGCAATTTTCATTAGGGCCTATTTGCATCGTAAGTAGGTGGGTAGTGAGAAATAATGGATGTGAGCAGCATTGAATATTTGGTGAGTGTATGTATATTGATCAATTCCTATAGTAGTAAAATACTAAATAAAAGGAACAGAAACGGCGTCTCGACCGCAACAACTGAAAAACAACCAGATTATATACAGGCAAAGAGATCACAACTTGAGGCCAAGTTAACTTGAGGTATCCAAAATCCACTGTTCGCTTACATTTTGTTCTTTACATTCATTACTTCAGTAACAATCAGTAGAAACTTAATTCGATACAATTCCGATGTAGATAAATTCGCCCCATTTACTTACGCTCACAAAGCCAGTCAGCAATATGAGTTTCGGGCCTTCTTTCTGTTAGTGTCACGTCGGCGAAAAATACAGAGTGGTTACGTACGCGTGTTGTACATTTTAAATTACCAGCCATACGTCAGGCAAATATAATATATCGCATGTTAACATAAGCGTGAAGTTTGCGAGACGATCGCTGAAACATTTCATAGAGTAAAGATAATCCAAAATGCAACAACGCATCCAAGGTTCCGTATGTGTGGCGTAACCCTTGTCAATCAAATTCCGTCAAAGGCACTTTCAATGATTCCTTCACCTAATACGTGGTTATTCAAAAATTCACATTACAATTAGATTATTCTGAATTTCATTATCTATCTATTGCCAACTGTCTTTGAAGCAAAATTTGTTTACTATAAAGTAATGAAGGATCCCTTTCTAATGATAATTTTTTATCAAATATATTGCATAACCACAATGTCATAGTTAATTTATTAGTCAATATGTATTTCAACACGATTTTAATAGTTTCATTTGATATAAAGCATTGTTTATAAGGCAATATACTTTCAGTTACAAGCAACGGTGATTATTTAAAACCTACTTAATATTAACACAATTTCTTAAAAATCTGTTTGACTAAAATCTTACCCTAGAACAACAGTTCGAAGATTTGATAAGAGTATTATAATTGGCTAAATGGTAGGTAGCTCCTGAAAAAAAAAAATACAACCATAAAGTTTTTTTTTTAAAGATATAGTGACGTTCCGATTTAACTGTCACTTTCACAAAAAGGCCTGTACGGTTGTAACAACATCGATAGAGTGAGAAATTCAAACCACATTTTGTTTCGCTTTCCCTTCGGTAAAAAGATTTTTGGCTCAAGAAAGTTACAAATAAAAATAATATGCCATACTGGGAAGAGGCGGTACCCTGTACATAGTAATCTTGACTAAACAGTTACCAAATTTACATATTATTAATAAGCAAAACACACATACAAAGTATTTCTTTTTTAATTCCAAATAATTAGATACATTATAAAGAACAAAATATGTCAGGAAATATTTATCCTATAAATACAGCTGCAACATTTTTTTGGTCTGTACATCATACAAATGTTCAATTATATATATCGATAATCATCTAACACTTAATCAAAGATATTCAGATTCTAAAACAATACAAACCATCTGCTTAAGAATTCAATTTTAAGATACAGTCCATAACCTGTTTTGTTTTAAGGATAGTCTGTTCTTATCGATTCTAAACAATTCTTCCCTAATAATCGATAAAAAACATTCAAAGAAACGTATCCTAAAGTCGGAATTTAAGTAGGAAGGTAAGATCGTGTATTAAGAACATTTGTTCTGGTGGCAAATGTGTCCTACTGGCTACAACCATCTTTGAAAGCCCAAGCGTCTGATAAAGCAGGACATCTGACAGATCTACCACTATGTCACTAAACAAACATGGAGGTGTGAAGAGAATTTAGGACTAGGAATAATTCCAGTTTAACCACGATGTAACGATACGTTTGAACTGGGATTATAAAAGAAAATAACAGATGTGCCGTTCTCTTTAGATTTTACCGATTTTTATTTTATCTATGGTAAAAGTTGCCTAGTGCCTAGTCGATCTCTTCTCATTTTTAGTATACTTAAATACGTAATTCCCCTCTGTCCTTTCCACAGCTCTATTAAAACTTGCTAAAAACTATAATACTACTTCAGCCTTCTTTACTTCAGTTTAGGATAATGTAAGAATATTATACAATTTATTGAATAAAAAAAACCGTGCTTACTATATAGAAAAATTATCATCTGATCTATACCTTGCAACTTATCGGGCAAACAACGCCCGATTAAGGAAACATCAAATGTTTTTCAAATTAATTAATCGATAAGAGATTGATAGCCGATTTTAATCCATTGTTAAGTGAAGGCTTTGTAAATAGATTTGGTAGTTGATCATATTTTCTAAAATTAGTCGTAGGATATGGTCGAGATGGAACATGGCAGCACTTCGTTTGAAAATTTAAATTTCGAAGTATTTCAACTCTGCCGATGTCAATTCAAGATCAATATCGCAAACCACAGAATCGAAAAATTATTGTCTACGCGAAATAATATAGTCAAAAATTAATACATACTTAAAATGACATATCATCATAACTGACTCGAACTGCAATGAATAATAAATTTTCGTAAAATTTAAGAATAAATATTTCTTTTATGCAGACTTATCCATTTTAGTGGAGAGGATGTTTATGAAATTAGAAACATTTGAAGCACCATAAATTTCAAGTTATATTCTACTGTTATTCAGCTTTCAACTGAACTTTGTATAGCGGCACTAGAAAGTAGGTAAGTCAGCTTTTAGCACCAACAAAATAATATCCTTGGCAAATGACTTTTATACCTAGGCTTAAACAAAAGAAAAATTTGTATAAAAATATATATATTTAAATTTGTTCATTCACTCATCATTAAGTATTAACGTATCCATTATGTAAGTATATACGCAATGTAATTTTCCTAAACAAAACTTGGTAAATTCTAACGAGGCGATAAAGATATAACACCACTCACACATTAAAATATTGAAACGGCGTCAATGTAGCCGATAACTAGACATCGATACTTTTTATGAATCTTTTATTCAGATGGTAATCTATCATAGTGATGTGAAACTTATCTTAATGGTGATTAAGCAACAATTGAATTGGCAATTAAGACTTTCGTATCCGCAATCTTGTATTTTGTCCAAATTGTTGTCACTTTCGAGTTTACTAATTCGATACTTTACATAACTACAAATTCGACCATTTTACCAAAGTACTACCCAAGTTTTTCAAGAAACATCGACGCACCAACAAATCTAGCAACCTCATTGCTACAGGTTATAAAGTACAATATTGTTATTATCAGTTAAAACACTTCACTAGAATAGTCCGCCAACAGAAAGATCTTAACAGATCATTCTTGCGATGCGCGATTTGAGATACGCTCCAGAGCTCTTAAAGACGTCAGGGAAAAACACTAACTATAAGTGTATAATTATTGAAGCACAACTAAGTTTGGGCGCAAAAAATCTGGCTATCTATCTGGTATTGTCTTGAAACTTTGCAAGAATCAACAATTACAACGAGATGTCCGAACTGCGCGTGTAAATAGCTCCAGAAACAAATCAGTGTGACCTGCGAGCTAATTTCAATTGATTTGCCATTTTTTGAAAAAGCCAAAGCTTCAGCATATCTCGAAATACGATAGGTACGCGCAAAAACCCGTTCAAAAACTACAAATTTATTGTATAACAAAAGTCAAATCTTTGTCAACTTCGAATACCCTACGTGAGTAGGGAAATAAACGAAATGTACTTTTGTTTTTAAGCTGCCCATAGAAGTATATTTAGGATATCAGAGCAAAATTTTTAACTTAAATAATGATCAATACAAAATACTTTATACGCGACATAAGATACAGTAAGGACCAACATCGGTATACGTAGAACTTATTTCATGAAACAGTCGCATTTCCTGAAAGGGCCAAATGCAGTTTGGCTATAAATCTACCGCTTAACGATTTGATCATAATCTTTAAATATGTATTAATGAACTTACGATTGAAATCTTTCCATCTGTATTATCGTGTTAATATGAGGAAAACGGCCATGCAAAATTTGTTACCGTAATAAATTTTGTAGTTTAAGTTAGAATTTTACAAAAATAGAATTCAGGATTTGTTTTTCTTTAAATCAATGCCAACGCCATCTCTTACGGTAAACCAGTATATTTAGATGCCAACGATCGACACTTATAAAAAGTTCCATAGGTGTAATTTTAGACTGCGCGGGACCAAGACAGAATCTTGTGTGACTTAATTTTAAATTAACCAACACATCGAATTCACAAGGAGCCAGCGCAAACGAAGCGCATGGCGCCGAGTGCCAATTGAATTTCAACGTAATCTCAATCGAGATAACACTGAATTTGATAAAAAAAAAGCGTTGAAGGTCGCCTCGTGTGATTTAACTTTGGTATACTAATTTAATTCGCATGTAAACGTGGATTAGTTTGAATCTCAATACCTACTAACCTAGACGCATTAACATAATTTCGCGGCTCCTTCATCTGCGCCGATCCTTAGGACTCCTTCACACCGGCGTTTTTTGTCGTAAGTATTCAATAAATATACGCCCAGCGCAGAGACGCGATAACTGATATAAACGATAATGATTGCCTTCAAGGAGAATGAATACGCATTTATTAGTGCATTCAAAGTTTGGGACTTCACTGCTTACTATCAGGTGGGATTGTTGACAAGCATTAACTTATTTTATGTAAAAAAAAGTAATGCGACGTAAGTACGCGATGCACAATCACCATAAAATTTCGTATTTTTCATTAACATAATAGATTCCGACAGAAAAACTTGTTAGATTTGCTTTCAAAAGGTAAATTTACGAAAATATAAACCGCTATAGGAGGACTTGTTCATAGTTTTCGATCAAATGAAAGTGGCTATTTGCTGAAGTTATTGTTAACATATAAAAATTTCTTCAAATATTTTTATTTTTACATTAAAATGCCGAAACCTATGTATACTCGTATAATTATAAATAGATAAAAGCAAAACGGTTCGTTAGCATTTTCTCTTTTGTTTGTCAATAGGTTTCATTCATTGTTATGTTATTGGTAGTTATTGCCGAGCTTCAGTGTAGCAAAAAAAAAAGAATTATTTAATGATTATGTTCGATTTTCCACCAATAATACAAAATCCAATATTTTCAATAATACAAAGATGGGCTATTGTCGCGCACTCGCGACGTCCGCGCTGGTCATACGCTTATTAAACGCCTACGCAGGAGAAAAGCTAGTGTGAAAGGACACTTAAGTTTAATTTCGCTTAATAATAACACCTATAATTGTATCTCTTTCAATTACAATTTAACATAATTATTCCATATAAAGACTGTAATATGCAGCTAAAAATATTCTACAGTAAAATATATTGGTACGCAGTAATGTTTTGTGGTTGACGATATAGGAACAAAAATTTCAGTAATTTGGCACTACTGGTACACTGGAAGCAATGTTATACGATAATGTTTTGACAGCTGTAAAAATATAAATTTTTTATATTACAATTCCTTAAGGCATCTATTACAAAGTAAACAGTGAGATAGTTTATAAAATGCATATCAAGCAGTTATCAAAATACGACTGGTTGTACGTAATCATTCTGTTGGACAAATAGCAGGACTTGTAACATTATTTTGATTACCCTTGTTTATTCCACTCGAGTTTTTTCCACGGTCAAACAAGGCATCCTCAATTTATATATTTACAATATTATTAAAATACGACGACAATATATTATTGATACTCCCCTCAACGAAACCACCATAATTTTATTTAGAATTGACTTCTATAATTATGAATACAAACCTACATTCAAATAAAAAAATTATAATATATATATTTTTATTTCGTAAATCGATATATATATATATATATATATATAACAAAAAATATCGATATCCCTAAACAAAAAGTCAACAAACTAATTACAATTTTAATGAAAAAAAAAACGCGATAATATTTACCAAGTTATTACTGAACCCTTACATAATATACGTATATTATATACAAATATATTACAAGCTTTTAGACATAGGAAATTAGAATTGTTTAACTTCATAACGAGAACACCCGTATATGGATATTTTTATATTATACTAACAAACAATAATAAGTGACAACCGCAGTCTATACAACTTTTGACTAACGATAAATACGTGACTGCCTCCAAGAATCAAATAAGGCTACCATATGCCAACTTAAGGATACCACTTGCCAATATTAGGATATTATGTGCCGATAACAGAATATCATGGTCTAATATTACCATATCTGGTATCGGAACATCGTATACCAATAAAATTTCAACAAAGCAAAACGAAGAATTTGTGCTTGCGTAAAGATCACACCCTTATAAAGGGATAGCGTTTTGAAAATAACCAAAAGCTTACAGTTAAATTACTGTATTGTTGTAAAGCGCGTATTTTAATCGATTTATTATCGTAGCAGTCGATAACAAGCGATAATCTTTCGTTATAAATTGGTAAATATTGGTAACAAGTTTTGACGGACTGCCAGACCCTGAACGTTGTTATACAATTATGATATAATAATTATACATTACGTTACACACTACAGAATTCATTAACGATACCTAATAATAAGAAATGAAAGAGATTACGCAAATGAAGAGCTTTTTTTCATAAATTAATCAATATATATATATTTTTTTTTTGCTTAATTTCATCTCATTTTACATAGCTCCATCGATGTAACGTACTCGTATCATTTGATTTGGCAAAGGTATATTGGAATTTAAACTTATATTACCGCAGACATTATACATTTTAACTGTAAGGGTACTTACGATTTTTGAAAAGTCAAATGTTTCTACCCGCCAACGTAGTCTTGCCGAGAACATGATCATTGTGTAGAAATAAAGGTAGAAAATACAAAAAGCTTGAGTACCCGTCTCAGTTAAAAAGTACATTGGAAGCTTTGGTCTGAAGTATATCATAATCTATTACTGATTTTTACACCACCAAGACAGTATCACATGTATAATTTATACACCATATATTATAACACACACTTATACATCACGTATTAAGTGTGTGTTATATAAATTTAAAAATGACTTCTGCTACGGTAATAATTCTGAAGTAATTAACTTTCGTTAGTAGTTAACAAATTAACATTCTTATTCAGATTAAATTAACTGGAATTAACGGTACGACAACGTGATAACCGTTTTGTGATTATGGCTGTTAATTTACGTTCTAACGGCTGTAATCTGAGCAGCGTTATATTGACTTGACTTCGAACATATGAAATTTGTGGACGCAAATATTTTACAACCCAAATATTAAATAGCCATAATGACGTATCATTTTTACAAAAATTTACTGCGGTAAGTCCCGACATACATAAACAAAATGGCGGAACGCGTCAACACATTTTCCAATATGCCAACAAAAAAAATTACAAGCGATTACAGCTTTCCTTCTTTCTTTCTTTCTTATATAGTAAGTTTTTAATATGTAAATGTGTAAGTACCGCAACTGAAAAGCTTTATGTATGTTATGTGTATTGAAGATTTACGTATTTTAAATCAATTCAAATTATTTCATTGTCATAACAAGACTAGTCCAGCACAGGCGAGGTAGGGCTGGTCATGACTTGACAGGGCTTTGTCTCACTTACAAATACCCATGCGTGATCATTTAATTATATTTTGCTCGCAATAACTTTGAAATTAAAGATTTACCACGACACTCGCCCCATCCATTTTTCGATCAATCTATAATCATTGCAACTTGGTTGTTGCTGTGCTAACTATATCCAGTCTTTAATTTACTACTAGAACTACTGATTACAATATTAATCAAAAATACTAAACCTAAATACATATGATTGATCAACGTGTTTTATCCTTTGTTTTAAAAACATTTTTATTTTTATTACCCGACAGATGACTGATTACGTTCAGTCAATCTGTTTTTTTTTCTAATCATTTCCTCCATAAGCCTCTATGATAAAAAAATCTTTTGTGCTTAATTTTTGATCACAACACTATAAAGTATATCTTGTCTGTGCATATCAACGCAGCCCTTCAATAACGAGATTAATAAACGAATCGCAATATACAATAATTAATTAATAACGTACTTATTTGTACAACAAAACTTAAAAGCACAGAAGCATCTAATAAATATCATACCAGATTTTTTTATACGCAATTACGCGCAGTCTTTCAACATATTAACTACGAATTATGTACAAATTCACATATGCAATGTAGAAATTAAATTAACTAACATAAGAGGTAGTGTTATAGAAAGTTATACATAAATCTATGTCCGAGAAGAAAAAATTAAACTACTATTTACACAGGTTAACAGAACTAAGTAGGTTGCTGGAAACTATTAAAAATAATTTAACTAAAGGAATAGGTACATTGTGTGAGCAACATCTTCTAATCAAAAATGTCTTTTCGATTGCACGTGACGCAACGCAGCTGTCAATTTGACGGAGCTGTCAACTGTCAGGTCGACAGTTGAGGAAGTGGCGCCAACCGTCAACTTAAAGGCAAAGGCTTTTGTCATGCTACACTGTCATCGTTGCGAGGTTTCTCGCCTTTCCTCTTGTTGAGTTTCTTTTTCATATCTAGCAACATTTGTTCGAATGACATATCATCATTCCTACGCACAGGGAGTGTCGGTTGGCCGTGGAAAGCGCTTTCTGTGTATTTCGCTTCCAGGCCATCTGTTGATGAAAAATATGTAAAAGAATCTTTTTTTTTTTAATCTCAATATAATGAAAAAATAGGAAAATGTTTGGATTTGGTGTATGTGAACTTTCACCCATATATCCTGTTTTTTATAGTGTTATGTAATGGTGTCTCTTTGAGGGTGTTGCTGTACTCACCGAGGTCCGCGTAACTCTGCCTACAGAAGTCCCTGCGGCCACCAAAGCCCACATCATACTGTGGGAAACTACTGGCTGACTCTACTGCCGTCCAGGCGTCTCTTTGGTGTTTAAACGTTACAAAGCCGTACCTTGTCCTAAAATAGTTTTTTTATTTCGTTTGTAATCAATCACTCAAATCAGCTTGATAAAAAATTTTTAGATAAGAAAATATGTTTTCAATAGCAATAGTTTTATCCACTCAATATTCGAGTCTGTGACGAACTATATTGTAATTTTATTTTATTTTTACATAAATAAAATGGACACGGTCAGATGTGGGATGATTGATCACAAGGTGTAAAAATTTTTAAAAAAATTTAAAAACTATTTGTTGATCAAATGCCTCAACGCTTCATAGATGACACTGTCTACCAAGTAAATTATCGTCTAACAGCAGTCATTAAAACTTGTCGAAGGTCTCCACTAGCCATTCACCGCTGCTCAACTTTACACTTATCCGCACTGCAGCAGAGTATACTCCAAGCAACCTCACCCTGACCCATAACTTACCCATCTTCCTTAGTATGAAGCCGCACCTCAGTAATTGGGCCAAATTTAATAAACTGAGCTCGCAGACTAGCTTTTGTTATGTCCTTCTCGAGCTTACCAACAAACACTATTCTTCTCTCTTCCACGGGGGCAATGCTCTCCCTGAAAAGAAATAAAATATTTTGTGACCTGATAGAAGACTTCATTTATTCATATGGTCAATTATTTTTCATTGTTGTTTAATGTTATAATAATTGTTTATCAAATTGATCATTAACATTTAGTCATATCATAAATGTATAGTGCAACACATGTAATATAATTATTAAAAGTATTAAGAAATTATTTACCTATCCTCTTTAAAAATAATGAAACTCTTGTATGTTACGTGCAAAAACCTGTTTTTCCATGTTCACACATATATCAATGGTATATTTATTCTCTTTCTACAACATAAAAAATAAATATATTCTACCTCTCTTCAGAGCTGTAAGGGCTTTTGTAAGTGGACTTTCTGTAGTCATCCCGTCTGTAAGAACCAGATCTTCTGGACTTTCTTGATCCATCTGAAGAACTGCTTGATGAAGATGATGAACTATGGAAAAAAGAAGTGGTATTTACAAGTCAAATCTAAATAGCTCATAAAATACTCAAACTTTTTGCTATTAGTCACATTATTCATTTTATCATAGAATATGTCATTCGTCTATCCATCGGCCCTTCTAAGTCCACTATCGGACAAAAGTCTATTCTAACTTGCGCCACTCAGACCGCTCCTAAGCCGAAAATAGAATATACAGGATGACTCGAAATATGTTGGCAATCCGTCAGGGTGATGTAGGGGAGATCATTTGCAACCTAATTACCACAAATGCCTCTATCCAAATATCAATAATGTTTGAGTTATTTAATATATCATGTTTTTTCAAGAATTTGCGATATTCAACTTTGAAATAGAAAAAAACAACCTGTGAAATGTTGAAATCTAAATCTGTGTTTTAGTGGTAATTAATAAATTTTTTGTCAAAAACACCTGATTCAAGTATAAGAATTTGATAGATATGTAGCTGTAATTTAAAAATTGTTGAAAATATTTACCATCTAATGGTTTGATTATTATGTAAAATGATCAAACTTTTGATAAACAACTAATTGCCAATAACTAATCAGCCAATGTGATTTTGCCAATTGAATTGGGATACAAAATCTAAAATAATTTTTTTGACATCCAATCATGGATTAACCAAGAGGAGATAGATTGTAGAAATTTGTTAAGTTCCCAGTCTTAACAATCAAAACAAAATAAATATTTTCACATTCTGCTGAATATGAACTCTAGGCCTCTATTTTGAGGTTCACGTCTGTGGCAATTTTGCAACTTTTATAGATAACGAAATTGGGTTAACTTTACAAATATTACAAAAATTTGTTTATTTCAAATGACTATTTTCTGTACAAAAATTACGCATATAATTATTTAATCTATAAATCATTAAAAATACAACCTGTTACCTATCTATTTAACTTGTGAATCTATGCAATAAACGTATGAATTTCAATAAATTGAATAGTTCAAATTGTACTTTCATTTTATTTTCATTTAAATTTCAAGCGAAACCTCTTTCCTCATACTTACCTAGAGGATGTGGAGATGGAAGATTCAGAACTCTCTGAAAAAGTTGGTTTTCTCACCGGAGGAGTAAGAGATCGATTTTTCTTTCTATCTGTACCAATATTTACACTGTATTGAGGACTGAGCTTTTTCTTAGGCATGGGACTTCTCGACCTGGTTGTATGTCTAGATTTTGATCTCGTTCTGTTAGAACGGTAATCTCTTTTGGGGGACGGCGAGCGACGAAGTCTGTAAGGTGATCTAGAGCGTAATCTTCGTTTCCTTCTATACGGAGAGTCTGAGCGCCTGTAACGGCGATAGCGCCCGCGAGATCGCGATCTATTACGACTGTACGATCGTTTTCGTCTATGATTTCGTGAAGGAGACCTTGATCGTCTATATCTAGGCTCGTGACGGTCTCTTGAACGCGACCTCTTCTCAATAGACCGCATCCTGTTTACCTCTCGTCTGTTCTCTGATTTATGTCTGGCACCTGTAATTTTATCGTCTACATTACTTGTACGTTTCCTTGCTCGAACCGGGCTATCCTCACTTGACAGTGACATGTCACTATCTTTTCTCTTCCTTGGCGTCTCCTTAGGTTGCTGAGCACTTAAGTTTTCATTGATTACGGACGGCAGTGTAAAATGTGTTACTAAGTCAGTTTGTACAGTAATGCTCTCAGAATTCGGTTTAATTCTTTCTTTCTCCAGATAAAGAATAATTTTGTCCTCACCGTGTTCCGCGTCGTCAAACTCTTTTAACAAAGTTGTTTTCATACGTTTGTCTCGTTTGTCTACAGGAGAATTGAGTTTAGAATTTTTTTGGTCACTAGATGATGATATAACTTTATTCGGAGCTTTTTTCATTACTGTATCTTGAATGCTTGCAAACAACGAATTACTAGAAATTTTTGTTTCTACTTGTTTCTCCACACTCTTCAATGTTGCAGTTATATCTTTAAATCTCTCTTTGTCCATTCTTATATCTGAAGTATGCTTTTTATCTTCAACAGAACTTCTATCGCTTTTTACACCATCAAATACATTATGCTTAAGTACATGGTCCGATTTCTTGATTTTAAAATTGATTGTACATTTACTGTTATCAGGGAGTACATTTGCTAATACAAGGGATGGAGATTTCCTTTTCATGCTTTCCTCTAGTTTTGATAATTGTTTAAAAACATTTTCATCTGTATTAGTGCCAATACTGACCATTACGATTTCATCATAATCTTTGGGGACCTGTGGCCTTTCACTTACTACAGGCAATATTTCAGCTGGGGCCATTCCCACAATTTTCATCATTTCAGCATCACTAATAAGGGGTTGCAATTCCAAATTTTCAACTTTTGGTATTTTGCTCATGACAATGTCTTCGTCTCGTTTTCTCATAGCCTCAGCTTTATGTTTCTTTGTATTCATTAAGATTTTTCTAGATGCTTCTCTGATAGGATCAAAAATCTTTTTAGGTGCTTCTATATTTTGGTCTTCTTTAACCGTTATCAGTCCATTAATTGGTATTGGAAGTACATATTTTGGCAATTTATCTGCCATGGAAAAGTTTGGTATATCGGGAAATATTGCTTCTGGGCTCACTGTAGCCGAGCTGTTATTAGAATTAGCACCTCTTCTTAATTTATATTCCTGTAAATTAAGTTTCTTTTTCTTTTGAGGTTGTTCTACTTCATTTAAATTAGCAATATCAGCAACTTTTTTTTCATCTTCCTCGTGTATCTTTTCTTCCACTTTCAACTGAATTGATTGAGGTATTTGCACATCTTGTTTGTTACTAAAGAGAGCTGTATAAAAATGCTCTGGATTCGTATTCGACTCCACTTTAACATCAACTTTAATGTTGTTGTTTGACTCTCCACTACTTTTTCTTTCAGCTGCCTCAATCTTAACATTTTTAGTGTCGTTGCTATCTACGTTTTCAACTAACTTAACAGAAATTAACTTAACATTGTTCGATGATTTTTCACTTACACTATTACTTATTTTATTTCTTTCACTACTCTTATTTTTTTGATTGTCATAGGCATCACAGGTTTTAAGAATAACTTCAGATTTATTTTTTATTGTTAACTTAATACTACCATTACAATTTTGACTACTAGAAGTATCACTGGCTTTATAAGCACGTTTCGCAATCACAGAATCGTTACTTTTGTCAATGCTACAATCACTCGAAGCATTATGTATAGGAGACACTTTTTTACGATAGCTTAGATTACTCGAAGGTTTATAAGTTTGTTTTAAGTTACTTTTCTTTATTTTCATGTCACTGTCGTCAACACCGCGATTATTTAAATTTTTCATTTTCTTTGCAGTAGCACTCTTTTCACTTTCATCGTCGCTACTAAGATGATACACCACTTTTTTATTTTTACATGATCTATGTCTAGAGTTCAAGATCCGGTTGTTACTGGACAACACTTCAGGTTTCAGTAGACTTTGTCCACCTTTTATATTAGGAAGACTATGTCGCTTTTTAGAAGTGCAATAATCATGATCAGAATGAACAGGACTTGGCGATCTCCTAATCGTTGTATTAACCGTCGGCTGCATCTGCAATATGTCAAGGTAGGATAACGTTTTCTGTAAAGGATCTCAAAGTTATTGTTAAATAATTATAATATACTTACTAGTATTTGTCGCATTTTTGTCTTGTTTAATTGTACACCAGCGTCCTGCAATCGCATACCATTCGTTAACTTATTATAGGCTTTTACTTTTGGCTCTGCTATATTAAGCGGTAGAATCTTGGCTTTGCTGTTTAACTTTTCTGTCGCTTCAAATTGTTCTAATAAAGAATTTAAATTGTTTGCTTCCAAAACCGGTATAACAGAATCATTGCAGGATTCCACATCGACAAAATCATCTATCTCCATCTTTACATCAGCTTTCTTTTTTAATGGAAGTTTTTCTATGCAGTAGTCTAAAACTGTGGTTTTAGGAATTGGGGTAGAAGTAGATATCCGATCGGGTACGAGGATTAATGTGGAAGGTTCAATTTCTTCTAGAGTGGATTCAACTGGACGATCAATTTCCATATCTTGATGACTGAGATCGTCCTCATTTTTGGTATCTTGTCTTTCTGGTTTACAAGTTATTAAAAAACTATTAACGTCTTCATCTGTGAGAGTTCGTGGAATGTCATCGCTTTTAGCTGTACTACAAGATTTATCTTTGTCGTTATCAAAAGCAAGGTCTGATAAATCGAGATTAAGACTTTCAAAACTTAGACAGCTCTTCGTTTCAATATCCACACAAATATTATGTATCGGCGAATGAGGCACTGAGCAAGATTTTTGTAAATTTTTGAACTTAGTGTATGGCAAATCATCTAAAAGATATCTTTTCAATTCTTCAATATTTGGTAAAGCTTCTAAATCAGATGCATTAATTGATACATCGTGAGCTGAAACATCGTCGTGCTCTGGTTCTTCTTCCTTTTCTAACTTGAGCTTTTGGTTTTGGGGTTGTATTACAAAATATTCGTCGACACTTGGAATAATTTTTGGTATCCGGAAATCAGTGTGTTCTTCTTCCAATAACTTATTTTTAACTAAAAAATCTTCTATATTTGGTGGTTTCAAATCGTCTTTTGGGTCTTTTATAAAATACTCATCGACATCTTTCACGACTGGCTCATCTTTTACTTCTAGTATGTATTTTTCATCATCATTTTTTATAAAATATTCATCGACATTTGAAACTACTGGGGTATCCAAGTTTATTCCTAAGCCGTCGTGACATATATCTGAGTTTTGATTTGTTTGAATTATTTTGTCATCCTGACTAACATATTCGGCATCATCTGAATCTTCACCATTTTCATTTATACAATAGTCATCATATTCTTTTTCATCATCTGATGAAGCTTCAAGAAGATCCAAATCTGGATCTACAGCAAATACTTGAATAATATCATAGTCATCACCTTCGACTAAAGAATTTTCTTCCATATTATCTGGTTCAAGAAGTTCTAGTTGGTCTCCAATATCAGAGGCTTTATCTGTGGATACTTCTTGAACATCAATTTGTTCTTCTTCATCAGAACTTGAGTCCTGACAATGTGTTATGTTTACCTGAAATTATTCCACATAAACATTTAAAAATGTACTACATAGAAAAAAATATTGTACTTACCCTATCTCTATTTATTTAATATCATGATTGTTTTTGTATCAAAATCCTAAGTATTGTAAAAATATAGTATAATATCAACAAACCACTCAACTGTTTGATTCTGAATCCATTCCTGATGTTTGTTACCATTGTGATTAGCCCAATACTCCCCTTCATTGCTCTCTTCTTCATAATGACTCGCCTGCTGACTCTGAGAATATTCTGGGCTATTCTGGTTACAACTACTCTCTGAGGACAATGACTCGCTCGTTGTGCGCATGATTTTATGACCAATGGAGCGATAGGTAGCCTGATGATACATATTTAGAATATGAGACTCCATATCTGTAAAATAAAATAAAAGCATCAATTACAGTCACACACAAAATCCCACACTAAGATGTAAAATCAGCGTAACAGATGTACAAAAATGAGAAATTACCAACAACCTAAAACCAAGTACAAACATAATTATGTATCTTGCATAGCTGGCCTGTTTGGGATTTAAACCCCAAATCTTTAGCTTAGAACACAGGTCCACTATAAACTCTGTTACTTAGTAGTGAGCTAATCACATCAAGGTATGTTTGATGAATATTCTTTAATATAGAATACATTATTGTAAGATTTTCCAAATTGACTAGTGTTTATTTTAGGAAAAGTTTGATAGAAGATCTTAAAGACTTTGAGTATAATTTCATAAGAATTAACCCATCTATTATCTGCTACCGAATATTCACTGTATCTATCTTATTACATGTTCAAATAAATAAATAATATTATTATGTATACACATAAATCAGGGTTTGAGGATATATATCAATGGATATATATCATGGTATATATCAAATGATTTTTTATGATATATATGAAATTTTATATTATTGAGTAATTTTTGGCATTTGTTACTGTATTTCTGCTTCCCAAATACAAAATGGATATATATCAAACTTTTGATATATATTGGATATATATCATAATTATCCGATATTTTGATATTTATAATAAATATCGGATATTTTCAAACCCTGATATAAATATAAAGACATTCAATTTCCACAGATCACATCATCCATGAATGTGATTTAGTAATTTACTATATAAACTTGCAAGTAATGTAAATTAGTAACAACCTATTAGAATACCTATTAACTAATTATCTTTGTGAATAACAAACTGGCTGGTTTCAATTACAACTAGATAAAATAGTAAAGATTAATAAAGTCATGTCAAAACATATCTGTCACAGTGACAAAAAAATATCGAAACATACGGTGTAAATACAAAATAAATTAAAAAGCCATTTATTTAAATGAACTTGGGATAGTCATCTATAATAATAAGGTATAGTATATTATACTTTACAACATCATTTGCTTTATATTTAATGTATATTTTTGTTTATCAGCTTAACTAAAATAATGCAATATCAGTTTTTATTATTTGCCAGTGAAAATAGTTCATAAACAATTGTTTTTAAGTTTATATTCAACAGATACTCAATATGCATTACTATTAAAAAAAAGAAATTAGCAGTAAAGATTTATCGAAACTATATTAAAATTTCATATTTACTTTGAATTTCAAATGAAATTACCTACAAAAATGTATTTCACACATTGAGAAAACTATTGACATAGTTTCATATGCCTTAAAGTATTTGATCATGAAATATTAAGCAAGAAATTACATCAATAAATAGTACCTTCTTCGTCAGCACTATTGGTATACAAAATAAATAGCCCAAATAGTATACAAAATAAATATTATTATTATGAATATTATTATGAAATAATTATGAATCACTTCTGGCAGAATGTCCTAGGAGTTGTAATGTTATCTTACTTCTAAGAAGACATGCACAAAATTACAAATGTTATTAACAATAACGTAAATATGTATTACCAATAAAACTTTATGTAAGCAGTCATTATATATTAAAGGTTGAAATATATTTTATCAGAAACTTTGTCTATCTTTCTTTTATGATAAGCACAAGCAAGTGAACAAATTAAATTGCAACTTGGCATATTTATAACTTATATTACAACTTTATATCTCAAGTAATTAATCTGTCCCCATGGGATAAGAGATTTAATGTGAATAAGGATGTTTTGTTAATAAATTACTGATTAATATTTTAGGTCCATCTTTGTGGCTTTTGCAAACAATAAATATGTTCCAAATTAATAAATGTATTTATTATGATTCTTCAGTGAAACGAAGGCAGGTCACTAGTTGTCTATAATTCCAAATCTAGCCTATTAATAATAATAATACTTTATTTCTCACCACAAATAGCTTTCAAATAAAATACATTCAATTCAAAGGGATCTATTTAATTCTAGTAATGTACATGGGAGCTGTAGCTTGAGCTAGGCATTTAAATATATGTTAGATATATGAACTGCATGTTACACTTGATTTTTAGTTTGCCCTTATCTTACTGTACATAATTAGGTATCTAATTTAACAATTTTTAGCCTGTATTGAGGCTGTTGAATTCATGTTACAATTTAAATGTTTCATATAACGGTAAAATATAAAATTGTTTTATGCACGAATAGTACATTTCTTTTTAAAGCAATAAATTAAATTAATTTAACCTTAAAATTAACAAAATATATTTATGTGATAAAATTAAAATTAACTATTATTATAAATTTAATTAACTCTCTGTGTTCGTTCAGTACTAATTATTAAAAAAAAATCTTAGACAATTGTAATATTCAAAAAATATGCCAAAGAAAACAGTGTTATTATAAGCATCTACATAGTATAATATAAATTATTCTACTTCATACAAAGCGATTGTAAGGATAACTGTATTTGATATTTTACACCAATATATAAAAGGTTCAATTTTAAATAAAGCTGAGATTGAAAAAGTTGTTATTGAAATATTGTTCCTACATGTAAACTATTATAATGTAACTATTACTAAATGGAGATAAAAAGTGAAATAGTATTACTTAACGCTGTTATCATAGAATTTACAGCTGAATGGTGTTACTATCAATGCCAGAGATACGCGGCCCAAATCATTTCACCATCTGTCAAACTGTGAAAACAACCAACAAATCATGTGATCGAAATATAATGAACACCTAAAACATTCCTTTCTGGACATAAACCGCTTTACTGCACTCCGCTTCGTTAAAGGTAACGGTTAATAGAATCAGGGCAAAAAATAGTGTAAAAAATTAACACAAACCATGTATAGGTTAGGTCCCACAGTCGTGAACAGTTTTTGAAATTCTTCGCACATTACGTGCCACTCAATCCACAAATAAGTTTAACAAGCACATTTTTTTGGATTTCTACCACTCGTCCAAGTGGTATACAACAAAACAAACATCATTATCACGTCAAAATGCGCGCAATGTAACATAACCTTGATAACGAAAAAATGTTACTGCCTGTTTCTAGTTCAAGGTCCCCTGAAAAAACTGAAGTCACATGAAGGCGTTACACAAACAAAACTGAAATATCACTGCAACCCGCACAGAAATCTATTTTAAGACAAACAACAGATGAAAAAATCTAACCTTTAAAACTCTTAGGTGACGGCTTTATCCATGTAATACGAATATCTGGACTATGATGCCTTATACACTAAACACACCACAAAACACATGCACAACGATGTATTTTTAACACTTTCAATCACACCACTGTCCAATAATTCAACACTTTTTTGTAAAAAATTATCACTTTTCACGATACATCACATGCTACAAACTTCATGCACGACAGCAAAATTTCGACTTAAAGTGTTGCCATGCAGTGTATGTAAATAATAACGCACAGATTAGGAATAGTTACTGTAATACCTACAGTATTTAGTAATTTATTACTAACATTTTTTTTTATCATAAAGTATAAACAGCTGTTAAATATATTGTCGTAATATCAAAAATAATAATATCTTATAATAATATAAAATTTTTGTCCGTTTTATATATATATATATATATATATATTTTTAATAGAAATAAATTTTGACGACAGTTTGTTAACAATTTCATGAGAAAATATTTTTTAAATAATCCGTCTACTAGTTTTTGTGATTTTGGTTCCAATATAATATTGCAGTATGTATTTTAATTCATAGGCTTACACAGTACAAATCACACTTGATATTAGGATAAACAGACAAATACAACATTTAAATATATTTGTGTTAGAAGACGTCCATACTCAATTTATAATTATCTTTAAGTTATTGAGCTGCATTAAAAATTGTTTATCTATAATTTTAATAAAATAAATTTAACTACTGTCGTGTTGGAATGGAATGCCCTTGCAAACGCGTGGTTTTTACACATTATAATTATTTCACCCATAATTGATTTTTTCTCTCATTCCGGAAACATTTATTTTAGTATTAAAATAATGACTATTGATTTATTATATTTCCTATCGGATTCGTTACATTATATAAATAATATAAATTTCTTACTTTTCTGTTTTATTTTTTACGAACTCTAAATACGACATCTGACCTACGACCCTGCTAATAATAGAGATAAAATAATAATCTGCCGCTTGTAAATCACACGTTGGAATAGAAACATGAATTAGATTCGTAATAAAACCCTTATTAAATACGTAAATGATTTTGATTCCGTAGTAGCAAAGACATATTTTTTTATAAAAACTTGTCACTTTAACTACGTACCATAAATCTCTATATTTTTATATAAGAGACTCCATCTCTTTGTGTCTATATCAACCTCGCTAACTCATGGTAAACCTTGTTGAATAACGGAAGAGACAATTATGCCTATTCTCTTCTTTTGAAGATCACTAGACTTTTTATCATCTTGATTAATCCTAAAGGTATTTATACGCGATGGTAGCTGTTTTCTTGATTTTTCAGCTACCACTCTTCTTAAAGCAATCGTGAAATGTTTTCAACTTAACTATGTCAGTTGCCTTTTTCTTACCGGCAAAATGTCGGTGTCGCCACTTGCATATGTATTCGATAGTTAACACAACTCGCTGCTGACCGTAATCTATATATATAATAAAATTCTAACTGATCGCTTTCTGTACATGAGGGATATATGAGAAAAACTATTATCAGTAGCCTTTTGTAAAGCAAAAAAATATTTATTAGAATTTTTGTCTGTTTGTCTGTGCGATTTCGTTTTTGTTTTCACTATTGTATTGTAGTAACCATTACTTAAGATTTGAAGTTCGTTTCATCTCAATCCGTCATAAATAAAAAAGTTATAAAATAATTTAGGTACTATTTCATAGCGTAAGGCATAGTTCCGAAGCGAAGTGAGGTCAGATTGCTAGTTATAAAATAAAACTAATGAACTTGATGTACGATGTTGGGACCTCTCATCATTTTCATAAAATCTTCGTTTAACTGCATATCCAAACTCAATTTTGAATTGACGAGTTTTAGTCACTTTTCATTGTTGGAATGGCCGTGAAACAATTTTAAAACTGTCTTAGTGATACGTAAAATTTGGTTATATACAACCGAGTTTAAAACTTAAGCTCCTTTGTCGTCGTATTCTCTATGCCTAAAATTTATTAGCAACTTCTAATAAACGTTCCTTTGGCCGAGATGGTGTATTCTAATCAAGATTTATATAGTTTTTATGTATTCGCCTTAAATGATTACAACCTAGTGGTTGAAATATCAACCTGTCAATATTCAAGTTTTAGTTCAGATTGTGCATGGTAATTCTATAATTTCTCAAAAGAAATATAATAAATATAATGATAAAAATAGTACTATGATGTTAAGTTACTATAAGTTCAGTATTATAACAAATTTAACCATATTAAATGGACTGTTTAGCAGTTTTATCCTGAATTACTCGTTCATGGTATTTTTTACCTACCTGGCTAGCTAGTAAGCTTCTAGTTTTAAAAGTCGGTGCTTGCTTAGAGAACCATTAAGTAAATGGTTTCACAGCTTCCTATTTGACCGACAAGATAAGTTGTTCATGGTTGGTGATGACCACTTACAATGTCTCAGATGGGTGGACTTATCGTTTTGCTGGTTTACAAAAGTATCTCCTCAGATATGGGAACCCATGGCCTGTGGATACTTTTTGTCGGAAAGTTTATTACTTTAATATTTTTTCAGATGGCCCAGCCACCTAATCATGATCGTCGTGAACCCACTGCTGATAATGAAGCATTAGAAATAATTAAAGAAGAACAAAGCTCCCCAACATCTTCTGTCAAACTCAGTGGCTCTGGAACTGATACGAACAAAGTTGAACATCAAGACAAAAAACCAAGAACAGATCACATAATGTGCCCTTGTAAAAATGATGAAATAGAAAAAGAAAAGAAGAGGGCCGATAATCTTGAAAAGTTACTAGAAGAAAAAGAAGAACAATTAAAAACTGAATTTCAGCAACGCATGGAAAAGGAAATTAAATATATGAAGGAGCGTTTTAATTTTATTTTACAGTAAGTAAATGTAAATATTTAGTGTTTAAAAAATCTTTATAAGTTTACTTTCAATATATTTAATTGGTTGTGACAATAGTGTATCCTTGACTAACCGGCGATGTCCTAACCCAATCGGTAGGGACCCTGCCTGACAAATGAGGGGTCCAGGTTCGATTTACGGCCGGAAAAGATATTTATTTGACAGATAAGTGTTTATTTCGAGTCCTAGGTGTTTGTGATGTCATATTTGTGTACGTCCATGCCACCCGAAACACAAGGAATCACAATGCGTAGTAATGAGTGTGTAAACATTTAAAAAGTGCAATGAAGCAGCGATTTTAAGTATATCTCTTCACATCATGGGGTCTAACTACTATTTCTTGATTACATTTTTTTATGTTAATAGCCGAGAAACGAGCAGACGAGCCACCTGATGATAAGTGGTCACCGTCGCCCATGTACATCAGAAACATCAAAGGTATCATCGATGCGTCGTCGGCCAGAAAATGAGAAGGTAAGAAAGGAAGTACTGACTCTCAAGCCCCAGCCGGTATACGACGAGTCGTTTGGCGGCTGTTTCAAGTAGGAGGGTGGTAGCTAACCAGGCAGGCTTTGCGAAAAAATAATAATACCAGTAATAATATTAATGACTTAATAATAATACTGGTAATATAATCTTTATGCGAAGCCCTACCACCAAGCAGGCCGGCTTCTGTCGCCTCTTACGACATCCTGTTCTGCTAACATGGGATTGAGAGAAATATTATATGCCGCCTATATACAGCAAAATTTACGTAGCCATCAATGGTCTTCGATGGACGTCTGCATTTTTGACAGAATCTTTATTATTCTAGAAATGAACAAACTCGCGCCACCTTCATGTTACGAGAAGCACACCGAGAGAGGAAGGAGAAAATTTCGGCCTTACAGCGGCAGCTGGAGTGTAAGAACTTAGCGGGTTTAATGTACGTCCTCGCTTCTGAGAGGCAGAAGAGCAAACTGGAAATCATGAGAATTACTGAACGTGAGTTTCTGTGTTACGTACTATAGAGATGTAGAGAAATGTAAAGGAAGATGAAAATTAAATAGTATGTGATAACTTTGTAATCTTCTTAGACCTTTGAATTAAAAAGAGAAGTAAAATTTGGTAAAGAACGTTGTTCATGAACGTACTGTGAAATTATAAATACCATCCCTACTATAATTATTTTCTTATAATTCTATATATTCCGATATTCGCTGTAAGCTGTTCGATGTTCTCGTAATTAATATCGCAGGTACCACTATCAAAGATTTAATTTTCAAATATCTCCTAACATGAATAATAAATTGAATTTTTTTATAGAATATACAAGTTACATCCGAGCCCTACAAAATTTGCTAACAGAAAGCCAAGGCCTCATTCTCCACTTATCCCGAGGGTATAAGACAGCTGCTCGCGTACATCTAGAGTGGCGGCAAAAAATGCTCCTAATTATGAAAGAGGTTTGTGGTTGGTACAAGATCACTCGTGTGTCGATTTGTTCGTCTTTCCCTGTGTTTAGTACATATTCAAGATTAATTGAATCCATAGAGGATGGAAATATTGAAATTAAAGGATTTTGATTTTAGGAGCTTGCTTTGGAGAGGGGATCTTAAATTTAATGATTTTATCTCGAATTGTTGGTACATTGAGTCGATGACGAATTGGCTCTATGTGCCTCGTTATAATATGTATTTACATAAATAAGACTTTCCACTATACTTTATGACACATGATATGACACAAGTTATATAAAGCAATCGATATATAGCCATTCCCCAAGCATGATTTCTCTAGCCTACCTATTAGGATCTCACTTCCTTCTTTTTTATTTTTCAATTAAAAACTTCAGTTACAGTTGTAGGGCTATATAGCCGAAACCCCTATTATAAGTTATAATTATCTGTGTATCTAGTTTGTGGCTTTTACAGACTATTGTGAATTGTTTAACTCATTCTGTTGCACGTCTAATCAGCTAATCCATTCCTCAGTTCCAGAACTTCGTTTACCACTTCGCCGGCGGCTCCCCAGATACAAACCAGTATTTTTTCAATATACCAGAGCTTCTCAAATTAAAAGCACCGCTTGTGGAAAATCCAGTTGAAGATCCTTGCGAGGTGGAAGAAGAAGAAAGTGTGTTGGAAAAAGGTTAAATTCGTTTCGTATTATAATACCTTTGGAAGAAGTAATGTCCTGCAAGAGTGCTAGGAAGAGGTGGTACCAAACAATAATATCGTGTTGACTGTTTCCACCAAAGCTATAAAGCGTCAAAGAAGAGCTCGTTAATCCACATGGTTTAGCAAATATCTACAAGATCTCGCTCAGCGAAGACGCTAATTCCCGTGCACTCTGTGAAACTAGGAAAACAAAGTTAGCCTATTAGTAAATATTTTCCTCACATCTCGTATGTCATATATCTTCTGGAAATTAAGGCTAATTACCTTGTTGGCTCATTAACGGGAGTTCCATATATACGTGGGTGGTAGCTTTGATTATATTATGTTTCCAGAACCACCAAGAGAACAAATGTGGTGGGAGAAACTAGAAGAGGACGACCGACCATTCGTTGTGTTTGGTGATATGGCAGACTTTCAACCTTCACAACGGAGAGAAGTACTCCGAAGTGTGAAGGCAGAGAAGACCGCGCCTAAGAAATGGAAAGAATATGGTAAGAATCTTCAAACATCACTTAGGATTGTATTATATCATTATTGCTTCACTACTGGGTACAGGGAATTGTAATTGAGGAGGCCTAAGTCATGATACACTACGCTGCTGGCTGATATAGTATATTTTTTTGCATACCATAGCCAACACAAGATACAGAGTTACATAGCAATTCATCCTGACAAAAGCCAAAGGTAGTTTACCACGGATTTTTTTTAAAAAAGAACAAATTAGATAAAAGACTCAAGGTCTCTGGCCTGAAACCCTGCACATAGCTTTAATTTATGAAAAAAAAACCATACTACATTTACAATTACAATTAGCTTATAAATTCGCTGCAATGATACCCATAGTGCAACGAACCTTCATAGACGGCGATGACTCATTTATAGGCTATTCACATAAGAAGAATACCGCGTTAATGACTTACCGTGCTGTTTTACAGTTTTCCACGATATGTTCCTCAAATTGTCCTGTCCAAATGCCAACAGCATCAAGAACGAATACTTTAAGCATTTACCGGCTCAAGATAAATGGGACTGTCAAGACCGTCATTCTAATTTAGAAGTAAGTCAGCACAATTATCATTTGGGATAGAGAAACATTCTTTCTCAACGGCATTCTAGCATGTAGTACACAACGAAAGCAGAGCCCTGAAAGAGTCTTGAGGCAGCGGACTGTATTTGCTGCTGGTGGTGGGCTCAATAAATCACAGAAAATATATTTAATTCTAAGTACTTCTATTGCATATAAGGGCATATTAAATTATAAAGTTAAAACAACACTACGTACACACTAATTAAAGAAAAAATTCAAAAATGCTGCTAAAGTTCCAACAAACACAAATTTATGTTTGGGGAAGCCAAGAAACCCTATATGAGTTTTAATTATTGATGATAGCATAATTTGGCGATTTTATATTTTTAACGTCACTGCTTGGCACCAGCAATCCAAAAAAGTTAATCTATAGGGGTTTTCTTTCTAAAAATACGATATTGGGTCTCATTACCATCCTCTTCCCTTTCATTTCCCTTTCCCTTTCAACAGATTCAAGCACATCTTCAACTGCTTGAAAATGAAAGTTCTGTTTCTCCATATGATGTCTAGAAACCCCAAAAATTAATATGGGCGGCAATGAAATCCATTACCCGTTTTCTGGAAAACAATACCAGAAGATGTATGAATGAATGAATGAAAACTTTATTACTTTACACAATATGTACTTTTTTGCCAATAGTCTGACAACGCAAGCCGTCGCGTCACCACAGCCAGTATCGACATCAGAGGTACTATGGGATCCATACTGAAAATAATGTAAGTTAATTTTACGTGTTATAGTTAGTCTGTACAATCCTACAATCGCAAAATCAGATCGTGTAAGTTATCCTATGGCAGCATTTATTTGTACTTAAAAAAAATAAGTGCAGAAAATTTTGAATTTATCACGTTTAAATGACAACCTTATAGTTCAGTTGGTGGTGACCCTGCCTGCCGACCAAGGGATTCTGGGTTCCATATCATGACAAACATGTTACAAATAATTGTTTGTTCTCTTGCTATTAAAGACATTTGATTATGTTCATCGATGCCACCACAGGAAATCCCAGTGTCAAGGTTTAAGTGTATTAGCTTTTATTAATAGTTGTATCGATTAGCCGAGGAGGCCAGCTGATGTCGAGGTCATCATCGTCTCTGGACATTTGCAAACCCAGAGAAGTCGCTACGGTATCGCCGGACCTGAAGGAGAGATTGATATTTTTATACCTTTGACGAATGCTCATTTGACAATTTGCATGTATCCATCAAAAATGATCTTGAAATAATTTAAAATTGGAAATAAATAAATAATAATAAGTAGAAGTAAATAAAGGTATTTTGATTTTGACGAGACTTTCGGTCTTTATTTGAAGTTTTTATTCTATCTTCTCTTGCAGCACCGCCAATAACTCACACCCAGTGACTAAAGCTACATTGCTCGCTGCAAGAGACTCTATAGAGCTCGCGTCAGCCACAAAACTTGTATGCATAGTTATATACAGTTTTTTAGACTAGCAATTTAATGTGCAAATAAGAAAACACATTCTTATAGAATAGGACTAGACAGTATTTTGATAAAATAAAGTAGAAAGCGTACAGTCTAAAGCAGAGAGAACAACAGAATATATCAGTGTTGAATCACGGACATCGTCCATTTTGGTTCAAATGTGAAAGTGCCGGCCAAAAATGTATGACATCCTTTGGATGCTTAGTTAAAATCATGGGAATAATAGATGGCACTGTTGCTAAACACTTCAGATGGAATGGGATCGGGTATCATTATCATTAGCTGTATCAGTATAATTACTTTTGTGTCATGTGTCAGTCATGTGCGTAGCAGGAGATTATGGATATTATGGTGTCTGTCTGAGTCTCCTTCGTTTCTTGAGTCGAACCGACCCTCGCTTATATCCTGGTGTTTCTATCCTGCACAAACTCACGAGTTTATGGCACTAGGCTCCCTTCCCTAGCTACAACCCTCATTTCAAAAACAATCGTGAAATATCATGTTCGGTTGCAATATTAAAGCAAGTAAGTTATCCTTTCTTAGTCATCGCGGACTTTATATGCTTAGTTCCTTAGTAGTTAGTATTATCACTTACCACCGTAGTACTGGTCGTTTATCAGCTATTGACAACAAAAACGATCCGACAGGTACTTCTGAAAAAACGTTTTTGTTTTCAGCGTGAAAAACACAAGCAATCTATAGACCATAGTAAGGTTGTTCTCAATGTTGGAAGCCGAAAGGTAATTGCAATTGTGTTTATATTGTTATTGGGTCATTATTTACATGTCTCGGCAATATTTTGCCCGGCATAAAATACCCGGACCTGGTCATATTTTCGTGCTCCGTGGGTCGATTCCAATCAGCAGCTGGACGACATATCGAGTCTCTGATCAATGGCACCAGTGCTGCTACTTATATTCGAATTTCTTATTAGGTATGGGTTTACATATAAGTAATAAAGTTATATAAATTTTCATTTGTGTCTGGTGTAAAACTGTAAGCAAATTGTTGAAGATAAATAAATAAATGAACGAATTAATGAATAAGTGACCGAGTGAATGGATGGATGGATAAATAAGTAAATTAATTAATTAATTAATTTTCATTAAAATCATAAGACGTACAAACGGATGTTATCTTTTCCTTATTGTTTTTTGAAGTTAGTTAATGTCGATCTTTGTATGTCACGGCAATTTTCTGAGGAAATAATGCTTGTTACATTTTCAATTCCGTGGGAACAGATCCATTTCCCGGGTTGAAAAGTATCCTAGATTTTGATCTATAATATAAGTTACAAATATACCAAGAACCATCTAAATCTGTCAAGTCATTTTAGTGTTGTACGTGTCCACGTTGGTAGTGGTACTCTTTCTACCGAGCGGAGGAACCCGGGTTAGATTCCCAACCGAAATAACCGTTTGTTGTAGGGTTACGGGTGTGTGCCGTGTGTTATTGCGTGCGTATGTACATACAACCCGCAACACAAGGAATCCTAATGTGGGTGTGTGAGTGTGTGAACGTGTTGAATAAAATAAATGAATATTTTATTATCGTCGTGCTTAATGTTGCTCATTTTTACGGTTTCCAGGCTTCAATGTTTGATAACTTTCACGAATATCATGATGACATCAGTGAAGAAATCGCACATTCACCCAAGTAAGATCACGTTTATCATCTTAATTACTTTACGCGGTTAAACAGTTCTTTTAGTAAACATGCGAACGATAAGACCTTTCTACACTTGACTGAACACGTGCGGTAGAGTCCGTACATCTTGTGAACAACAATTGGGTATTTTGTCAATACATTCATGCACGTCATTTTTTGCTCTTACTATCGTTTTAAAAAGATACTTTAACATGGACGAAAAAGACAGCGGATGAAACTCCTCAGCTCACCTTTTAAACCAACATATAAAAATTAAAAAGCAAGTTTATAACTTGCAAGAATTATTTCGAGACGTCCGTATCTTTCATGGCTTTTTACATGAATTCTCATTCATACCGTTAATATTAAGTTCGCAAGTTATCAGTATCTGTCAAAGTTAACTGTCAAGAGTATGGCCCCGCCACCCCGATGTCGTCGTAACAGCTTTATATGTAACTCTCTCAATAAAAAACAAAAATCGTGAGTACTATTGGAATTTTTTGTATATGTGATGAAGTTTTAAATTATATTAATTATGTGGTATAATTATTGAAATATGTAAATCATGACAAAAATTATGTCATATTCATTTTGGCGTATTCAACCAAAATGTGCTTGTAAATTAAGCCATCGCGGACACTATACATTGTAAATGTTAAAGGTACTCACGATTCATAGATAACCTAGATGTTCCGGAAGACAATTAAAACTTAGATTTCCCAACTGGATGCTGTATTCCAAATCATCATTAGGCTATCACTGCTTCTTCCTCTTTGTTTGATAAGGTAATAATAAATAATATATTATTTATAGAGAGGCGATATCCAAAATAGAGGAAGAAGAAGAAGTGTATGATGAATCTACCTCTGCTCTCGGGTAATTCCTTTTTATATTCACATTGAATTGATACCAGTATTACCGACAACTGTCAATTTTGTTGATGAAACTTATGGTGAACAACTGTCTCAAACGCGCTTTTATTTTTTCTTTACGTCACTCATTGAACAAGGTTATCGTTTAGTAAGGTAACCGCCGCCCTTGCACGTTGGTATTATATTTATGTTCGTGGTCGTGTTCGTGTTCGTGTTCGTGTTCGTGTTCGTGTTCGTGTTCGTGTCCGTGTCCGTGTTCGTGTCCGTGTGCTTGTCCGTGTCCGTGTCCGTGTCTGTTGTAGACACTACGAATTTCTTACACACTCCAAAATATCTACTGGCATTTGTTAACGGCAGCAACAAAATAAGACCTTTGAACCCAAACTTCAAAAATCAAAATCTACCTTATGGAGGGTTGCAGTGGTCAATTAATACATGGAGTATTTTTAGTGTGTACAACTAAACCATAATTCAAAAGTGTGTTTCCATAAAGGGACAATCTAAGCAACACGGTTTCCATTCACCGGAATCTTCACACAACATTAAAGATAGAATACTCGTTTGCTACTCTAGGTGGTATCCTACTTTTGATGAAACCTGGATTCGATCTCTAGCTAGGGAAGATATTTATATGGCAGATGTAATTTTAACTCTTTGAAGCAGGGTACGGCTCATAAAGTTTTTCTTGGCAGTCACTGTTCTTAGTAATAATTCCTCTGATACAATATATCTTGGTCTGCAGAAGTATCCACCAAGACAGCTTGCAAGTTATAGCCGCACATGTACCAGAGCAGGACCACAGGATCAATTATGAAAAGGTTAGCGTCGCCGGTGACAGGTAAGAATATACCCTGATTCGAACAAACGCCAATCTATCTCGGCAAAGACTCGTAACAATTGTCTTGTCTAACTCGTAACAACATTGTGGTCTGAGAAATGTTACTGGTCCAATTGACAAGGCTATTAAAATTAGCCAATATATGAAAAATTATTAAACGATTTACTCGTATTTGCTTTATTCGTACAACGCTTTCTCATAAGTTATTTGTTCAATAAAATCTAACTTTTGTACTACTAGCAGACTGCCCTCGTTTCCCAAAACTACAGAAAACCTACGCTTCACGCTTATAAATACCACCTGCATTGTTTTAGGACTGAGTTTTACACTGCATATTTTTTTTTACTTAAAGACGGACTGCAATGAAATTGATTAATTCGTTTCTGAGATTAGCGCGAACATACACAGAATCTAACAACTATTGTTTTGGGTTCCATAGCGTTAAGAAAGGCCCCTAATAATAGTTTGTCCTATACATCCAGTGTTCGGCTGCGAAAGCTCCTGTCTCTAATACATACAATGCGTGCACTCACAGGTATGTCCAACTGATGAATGCCAACGGTTGCAAATGGACTCGTTCATACGATCGCTTCCACCGTACATGCGAGCGAACCCGTACACACACTTCGAGCAAACTTACGAGGAATATGAGCCTTGCTCGCCTGGTCAGTACTGTCCACTTATCACCAGTATACATTGTGATACTTGAGAGTGACATGTTACAATACGGTGAAGTCTGTCAATCCGCACTTGGATAGGGTGCTCGAAAATGGTATTGATGGCAGCATTGCTCCGCTATATTATTAAAGTAATTCTTTGCACGCAATACATAGATGGTCCTGATAACTTTCTAGACCCCTGTATTGAAGATAATCGGGTCAATTTATGCATATGTCGAAATACCACGTATACAATTGCTAATTATAACTTTCTCATCCGATTCTGTGAAACGTTCTTAACTTATTCACATTATGCAAAACTTCTACACTATATAGTATAAACATAGCATACATTTGCTTTTCATCTATACTAATATTATAAAGGGGAAAGCTTTGTATTTTTGTATGTTTGTAACGAAAAAACTCAAAAACTACTGAACTGATTTTAAAAATTCTGTCACCATTAGAATGCTACATTATCCCTGAGTAACATAGGCTATATTTATTAGTAGGAAAAACAAGAGATCCGTGTTAAAACTCAGTAACGTGAACCAAGGTGTAAAAAAATTTGCTTAAACATTTCATTCAGCGCATACGCTGCGGAAACTATTGATACAGTACACCCGTGCGAAGCCGGGGCGGGCCGCTAGTTGTAAATACTTTAATATCTTTATTTTTTTTTGTACTGCAGAACAATTAGAAATGCTCAAGCACAGGATCGAAGAGAAGAAAAAGAGGGAGAAGGTGGACTTCGATATCCTAGAAGAAAATCCTCTAGAGGAATGGACGCCCAGTATAGAAGGGGTGGCGATTCAAACTTCTGAATTATCAATTTCATTGCCCCCTTGCACTTGTAAAGTACCAAGTCCTACTCCTGCGTCCAGCATTCAGAGAGTGTTTACTTGTAAGCGTCATAATTTAAAAGTAGCTACGCTGTTTACTCCAGGGTGCTGTTCCCCCATCGTTAACAGATGGTTCTGAGGATGTGAGGTTTCAGGCAGCAAAGTTTCCCGCGGATCTGAAGGTGACTTTTGCGAGGAACAATACCATAAGTTAAAGGACTTAAAATAATATTTTATTAAATTAAATTTATTGGCACGTGATGCAACTGTGATGATCTAAATGATTTCCTCTTGCGCTTCCTACTCCTACTGTACGTAATTAAGCTAATATATTATTGTGAAAATGTGAAGCATTCTCCAATCTAAATGTCAAATTTTCTTACTCTGGCCAAAGGCCTCGGACATGCTATCAATCGCTATTACCTATATTTTCGCTAGCTATAACTCTTATCGACAATCACTCGTCGTGTTTCTAAAGCATCCTTTTAAAGAATATTGTTTCAAATTTTTGTCACAACTACGATCGTATTTACATGCTTAAATAAACTTTGAACCAATATTTAATCATGCTCTAACAAGCATTCTAACAAGAATTCTAAATTCCCATATTAATTATTAATATTGAAGCTAGGAAAATTATAATTTACAAATATATCAATTTCAAAGCCAGCCTTAGTAAGCTTAATTTTTAAAGTCATCAGCCATCCCTGCTTAATCAAAGTCTGTTTATTCCACAGTGGCTGATCTGATGCCAATAAAACGGGAGCTCAATAACATCAAACGAGAGTGCTTCTACGACGATGGTATACAATTTGACAGGTTTAAAGTTATTGGACAAGGCAGTTGCGAAGATTTTGTGTGAGTAGTTACCACATTATAATTTGGCTGTAAATCGGTATCGGTCTAAACTCAAACTATAATTAATATCAAAATTGGTATTCTAATACATTAAGAACAGTAGGTTCACGGTATTTGTTGGGGGTGAAAATAAAGTCGTAGGCGTTTCTAAATTTACAACTTTTAGGATGATAGATTATATATAAGTCGTTAGTGTCAGGCGTTACTTTGCGGAAATTCCTTGTTATTAAATTACTATTGATTTACTTTGCAACAATCCGCAAAGCCGCTCTTTGCGGCTAACATTCGTAGAGTCTCTACTCACCCTGAGGATGCTCCATTTCGGAGCGAAACACGTGTTGGTGACGGTATGTATGTATGTTAGTATATACTTTTATTTATCATAATGCATGTTTTTGTTTGTGGGAGGGAGGGAGGTTTCATGCATGTATGGAAATATATACCATCATTATTAATTATTATATTATATTATTTATAACGTAACCTACGTTGCTTGACTCCGTTCGTTTCTTACAATTAGCACAACCTTTCAATTTGAATATTTCAGAAGATAATGCACGCTTAATATTGGGTAAAAGATGATGGTTTGTTAATTTAATGGTAATAAATACCAAATAATAATAATAATACCCATAATATTAAAAATATTTCTAGGTTTAAATTCAAAATCATTTAGGTATTCTATAAATACACTTATGCACGTCAGTTTTTGCTTCCACAACCGTTTTGAGTAGGTGCTTTAACATTGAGAAGAAATGGCTAAATAAACTCCTCAGCACATGGCAATTACAAAGTAAGTTTAAACCTGCGTGGAACTGGTTTCGACATTATTGTTTCCAGGCGTCCTTGTCATTAATGTATTTCATTAATATATTTATAGCATCATGTTATATCACACGATTTGTTACTTACTCTTAATTTCAGACTAAACGAAAATGAACAGGATTTTCGAAAAAGAAGACTTCATGAAATACAAAAAGTACTCAAACAGCATCCCAGTTTATGTGAAATATTCCAAGCAAATACGCGTTGCTAGTAAAACCACAGTTTTTGTACACATTTATTTCGAAATTACATGTAACAATCTACTAAAAACTAATAAAAACATGAAAAACGTATCGAGTTTCAATCGTTAGTAAAAACGATGACTAGAAAAAATTTACCATAAGAACAGTATAAATAGGACAACAAAATATATTTCTTATAATTCATAATCAAATTACGTCATTATAATCTAACTATACCCCATTATTATTTCAAAATACGTATTTACCTCTTTTTGCAAACTCCTATATATCTTAGTGAATCTACTTGCCTTAATTCATAAGGTTATTGCTCGGTATAAAACACATTGGATTTATAATGTCTTTAATTTCGTTCTGTATTGTATCCTCTATAGTCACTACACCTATTTTAGGAGTTAAGTCTTCTGTATCATGATAACCAACTGATTTATCTTCGATAGACTCCGCTTCTTTAAATACATCCGATTTAATTTTATCAACGTTCACTACTTGTTCTTCTGCTGAGTTTTTTACAGAAATTTCTGTAATACTAGGCTTTGATATATTTTTAGTTATATCGACTATTGGTATAGGTATTTTTGATTCTTCAGGTTTCGATACTTTAGTGCCAGAATCTACAGATTTTAGCGATGGTGTTTTGCTGCTGACAATCAATAACTCTGTCAATTTCGGTGATGGAGGCACAGAGCTATCAAACGGTACAGCAAGGCTGTTTTGGAAAGCTTCGACCTCTTTGCGTCTCATTTGTTTTCTCTCTAACTGTTTCTGTAGTTCTTCTATTCTCTCCTCTTTAAGCTTTAGCAAGTTATCTAAATGTTCAACCTGTAATATAGCCATGATTGATTAAGGATATATTATTAATATAAAACCAAAACCTATTCGCCAAACGCCTTGATCTGCAATCCTCAGACTACCTTTTGACGACTTTTTTATGATCGCCAATATCCTTTAAGATAGCACTTTACATGGCTAAGCACGAGATGAATTAAGTACTGGGAATATAATACAGTTAATCAAGTACCTAAGTATTACAAAATCCGTCTAGCAGAACATTTCAAACTCACTTTTTGTCTAAGAAGATCGGCAGCGTCCTTCGCGTCTTTTAGTTCTTCTTTCATTATTAAATATGATTCGTGTCTCACAACCTTTTGCTGCACAGTCTCCAATATACCGTTAACTCTTGTCTTCACTGGCACTACGAGTACATTTTCTGTAAATAATTTAAAAATATTATTACAACGACGTTACCTACTTCAGACTGATTATGTGGAGATATTAAAAATAAATAATTGTGATGGAAACTACTTCATCAAAAGTAGAAAATAGAAGTATGATTTTAACATTCAGGACTAATGCACAATCTATTTTTGGAATCTAATAATAATAAATATTGAAGATGTTTGACGTCATTTAATAATAAAATTAGCATTATCATCTCTATAATACGGCCGATATAAATAACCTATCTAAAACTTACTGTTGGTATGGTCTGTTTCCGTAAACGAAAGACCCTCGGAGTGATAAATGAAATTAATGTGTAGAAATATGTATATATTTATTTATGCTTGTTAAAATGCAAAAATGTTGTTACAGTTACTAATAGTATTGTTTTAACCAACAGTGATAGATAATAGGAATAGATAGGATATTGAAACCGTTTATTATTTAATAACGCAACACATTCGCAGCACCATAAACAAAATTCCGTTTAAAATGTCTAAATATAATAAGAGAATAATGTTCGAAGTTTCTGTGGGGTTTCGATGTAAGTGTTCAAGAAAATAAGCTTTGACTGTTATAAGTTAACGCATCGCTATTAAGCATTAACTTATAATCAAAATGAAGAAAAATAGGAACTAATGATTTACCGTTACCTTCATCACCACAGGCCTCGTAGTAGCTGCCGCCACTGGACACGTTCTGCTCAGCATCCTTGGTACTTTTGATGATATCTTCATCTTTTCTAATTTTATCTCGCACTGTAGATAAAACATTTATATTATTATTGATTTGAAATTTCGTAGTACCGTAAAATTCAGTAATTCAGTAAGGTAAAAAGTTTTAGTGTTATTTAATGAAAGGTAACAACTAAAGTAGTGTCCACTTTACCTGCCTTAGGTAACTATTATGGTCGAAAGTCGTCAATTGTTTTTAAGCGACATGCACGTGCTTTTCCTGATTAACTAAATAAAATAGTAATAAGGGCTGACATTAACATAACCAACCGCGGAAATATTATGTCAATACTAAATAACGGTGTCGTGGAGTAAAGGAACTTCCTCCGTGCAATTTCCATGTTATAAATGAATAGGAAGAAAGAAGAAAATCTTCGTTTTCGACACGAATCACTGTTATATATTCTATGTATTATTTGCAGTGGTTGCCTTAGTAGGTTAAATCATGCCTACCGGCATAGGAAACGAGTTAAAATCCAAAAAAACTTAATTTTTTTTAAAGATATGCATATGTGCTGCAATGTGCAGCCCATTGAATAACATATATATGTCGAAGTAGTGACAGATGCAAAAATTTAACTGCTGATACATTACCCATAACCAATACGCGTTCAATCATTCCCGGTGCACAGTTGGCCAATTGCTCCATAGTGTTACAGCACAGGTTTAGTCGAAGCTTCTTCAGAACCTTTCGATTTAGCGTCATCCAGTTGTTCAGCTTCAGGGCGTGGCTATTCCGCGGAGGGTAGTTGTGCATCTCCACTAGTTTCGGGTAGTGGACACTCAGAATCTCCGCTAGAAGAACTGGAGAATGTGACATTAAAATTAATGTCCTTATAGTATTAATTAGGATAGTAGACTGTATGTCTAAAGTGAATGATTACCAAGTTACACCAGCTTGGCGACTAGCTTTCCTCAAAGCAACTGATCCTTGCCAGAAACAGATTTGGTACATGTATTTAGAATTATTTTGGATAATTTAGATAAGTTAGATTTGTTGATAGTTAGTCTTTAGAGACGGAAACAATATGTCGTCAATATTAATTAGATATATTGCAAACACCTCCAAAATTTAACTGTACAAGAAATTGTTGCAAACTTAGGAAACCACATTTATAACAACTTCCCTTATCTCCCCCACTGAAAACAAAGGGCTCTCTTCATAGCTGAGTCTCGGAGTACACTTCACTAGCTATTCCAACGCACGTTGGTGGAGACTACTCCAACCAACAAATTACCAACGTAATAAATCATAAATAAGTCCTACCAGCATCAGAGAAATCCCTGTTAATCTTCTTAGTCGGCCTAGATAATTTGAACGTATCGACCCAGGCGAGAACCGACTCGATTTCAGACAAAGGTATCGGCGAGTCGAAACTCGATATTGTTTTATCCATAATCACTACGAATTATATAAATATTAGATAGGTAACAAATTACTTTATTTTTATTTCCCTTTACACAGTTCTGATTAGTTTACAAAATAATTTCGCATGCTTGTCTATTATTGTCATTCGCTTTACTTTGTTTTTTAGTTATTGTTTGACATTTGTGCTTTGAGCAGCCAGAACAGACATGTAATAAATAGTACATAATGTAGTTTGCTACAGACATGAAATTCTCGGACTCTGGAATTTATTAAGATCACAATCCACACAACGATCCTTGCAGGGCTCACGTTATCTCTAACTAGGGTAGCCGTAAGAGAGCTATACATTGTGAAATGCGGGTCGGCTGACTTTACAAATTTTCCTAATGATAATTTTGTTCCTCGAAGCAAATGGTTTCTAATACGGTGATAACTTTGAAGACAAGAATCTAGTCACTCTTTGATTACTATATATATATATATATATATATACCTAAGAATTAAGGAATCGCAATACCCTAAAAACGTAGTGTTAGGATTATTTTTTAATTTATGCTATTCTACTTTCAATAACTTAATCTACTAAGAGCTCAAAGTTAATTTTAAGCTGTAGACAACTTAAAATGCCAAAACTATCATAAAGTTAGACTTGCATCTATAACAAATGTTCTTTTTAATTAAATTACTTTACCATATCCACACGTACGTTGCACTGCTAGATAGTTGCACACTAGACTAATATTAATTTGTAATAATGTATTTCCGCAAATATCGCCTAATATATGGTCTTTTCAACTTTGTTTAATGTGCATTTTCCTTGCATGCCGGAAGATCTTCACAAAATATACACAGGTTACAACAAGCCCTCATACTCCACTTATGTAAGATACGAGAAAGTACAGACCATAGAGGTAATATATAGCGGAAATATCTAAAGAAACTGTATAAGAAATTGTGAAATCATACCCATAGAATGATAATACATTTACGGCAGCTGCATAACAGAATCTATTTGTCTCTACGAGTAAGATCAGAGTACAGTTTCTATAACTGCATTAAACTAACGTTCCGGGGATCTATTGCTTACCAAAGGTGAGTAAAGATTAGTAAGCTCTTATAACAGGAAATGGTACGTTAACCAGCGCAAGTGTTACACAGGTTATGGGAACGGACCATTAATGATTGAGAAGTGAAGATCTCCACGAGATACACCTGCTTCTGCATTGAAAAAAATTACGAAAACCCTAAGGTCCAACAGTAGACAGTGGTATTGAGGAATATAATAGCTTATAATTAAGCCCGCGTTACGCATTAGAAAATTATGTGGGAAGAGATCCTTTGCTACATATGCTAAATTATCACTCATAATATAAGTTACAAATTTGCTAAGAATATTAAAACATATGTACAATTAGACAGACAAAAATATGTATTAGGCAGAGGCCTAATAACTTATCGATATAGAAATATCGATAACCAAGTCCACCTACATTAAAATTTTCAAACGATTATGTATTCATTCGGCCCCGTTACAATTTTATCATTAGTATATTCACTTCAAATTTCTGTCGATTTTAATGAAAAATTAAATCACTGTCGTTACGTTGCTCTATGGTGCCGTTACTTGAGTAGTCACTAGAAATCCATCATCATTTATTATGCATTTGACAGTGACCACTTTGAGTTGAACCGTGTCTCTAACTGGCTAGTCACCGTGTGTCGTATTGGGGCGGCCTAGAATATTCCCCCCAATCCCATGTTGGCAAAACAGGGTGTCGTGAGAGGCGACCGAAGTCAGCCTGCTCGGTGGTAGGGCTTCACGTAAAGATTAGATTATCAGTATTATTATTAAGTCATTCAGTCAAATTAAGTCAGTAATATTATTACTGGTTTTATTATCTTTCCGTGAAGCCTGCCTGGCTAGCTACCACCCTCCTGCTCGAGTCAGCCGCCAAACGACTCGTCGTTTCCGACTGGGGGCTTGAGAGCCAGTACTTTCTTTGTTACCTTCTTCTCATTTCCTGGCCGACAACGCATCAGTGATACCTTTGGTCTTGCTAATGTCCATGGGCGACGGTGACCTATTACCATCAGGTGGCTCGTCTGCTCGTTTGTCGGTTATTAACATTAAAAAAAAACTAACTTTTCACTCTTGTTCAAAAAATAGCTATCTAATTTGAAGTAAGCAACAGTATTCATTATGTAGCATTAAATATTTCACAGTAACAAACAATTTATCAACTTGAAATACACATTGGTACAATATTACATAAAAAATATTTTACATTCAGCTTTAGCAATAGATTGATGATGAAACTCGTCAACCATGTAATAAAGCTATGGTAGTAACATTTTTTGATATATTTATATAGTTTAATTTCAATTCAAAATGAAACACTTGAGATGATATGAAAAAATCGTATCACAGCTGTGCAAACTGCATCGTATTGAGGTAATTTTTTAGCGTACATTAAAATTACGACTACTAATTCAAAGAGCACTTTTTATTTGTAGGTATATTTCTTTATTTGCGTGTTCACACTTTCCTTAGTTGGATGTGGTAACAAATATTATTGAAATATCATTTTTTTCTGATAATCAATTAATGAATATCTGCAAGCCCCCGTAAGCCCCGTAGTTTAAATACGTTAACTGAGGTAGAGTGATTCAGAGAAATTGGGTGATTAAGTATTTGCATTATATCTAGAATTATTATTTAAATTCAGCACACTTTCAAGTTTGATAGTTTAGGTAGACGATATCTCTAATCGTAGAACGTGAACTTTTAACGAAAGGTATCAAATATAGCGAAATTATAACCATTTGAACTACCAACAAACCTATACTTAGTTCGCGAGAGAATGTCAAGTGTCAGGATATAATGGTCGGTAAAGATGTGATGTGCTTTCTCATATTTCTATAGAAATGCATCTATGCAACTTTCCAACGATAATATTGATATAAATGCCATGTCACTTAGTGCATGGATATGCTGCATTATATTTTCCATATCACTGACTATATTTGGCGTAATAAGAATTATAAAAAGTTTCGTTTTCGTTAAAATACTATCACACTAACATATAATAACAAAATTTATTTTGCCTATCTGCTCATAATATATACTGGCAATCAACAGTAAAAAATTATAAAATAAATACAACCCCACAGATAAGCGAAATATCTGGTAACAAATATACTCTATGCAAGTATAGTTCAATAGTTCCAAAAAAAATACATCATTTCGTATTACAATTTGTTGCATGTCATTGGCTGAGTGCACTAGCATCTACGCCATAAAAAAGTCGTTGTATCGTGAAACTCAATCAAATTTTTTTCATAGCGCGCAATAAAAACAACGTCAATAATAATGACTTCATACAAAAACTCCCTTATTTTTACATTTATTTATGTTGATTCGTAGAAAAATCTCCAAGATACCAACTTTTAATTTTGAGCCAATGATAATTTTATAGAAGTAGGTAATTTTTTATCTATGTACCCTTTAAATATAAATCGAAATTAATTTTTATAGTTTAATTTGCATAGTAAATGGCCAATCATGATCCGGAAAGCCAATTACACATCATTAGCGATATGAGTTTAATTTGCACGGTAAATGGTCATTCACGTTCCGAAAAATCATTAACCCAAAATTAACCGCACAAGTTTCAGAATTAGAAATATTTCAAATAAAAAAAATATAGCTAATGAATTCTTAAAAACTACTCTTACTATCGCATTAATATTTATATAATTGTATTTGCGTCTATTGATGATCGTGTGATTTCTGACTTCACCAGTTGAGGTCATAGTCACACATTATATTTGTTTTGTTATAACTACCTTTCATAGTTTGTTAAATCCAATAGCTGACGTAATAAAAATAATTCAATAAATTTAAAAGATAACAGCTCTATTTAAATCAAAGTTTCTCTCGGACTTTTTGTTTCAGACAAGAATCTCAAAAACTAATGGATAGATATTTTTGTGGCTTTAACCAATAAATAGAATGATTCCCAAAATGTTAAGGCATAGGCGATAAACACGAAAATACAAAATATCATGTGTGACACAAAACGTATTGCGTAATAACATATTTTTGTTTTATTTCATTTGTTATAAAAATACTTTCACTAAAATATGAATCATTAATACAAAAAAATCTCATATTTATTATGTTCATATGTAAAACCTATCTTTGATATTACATTTTTATTAATATTTGAAAGTTGTTTAAATTTTGTGAAATAATATGAGTGTTTTTGCGACTAAGTAAAATTTTTAATATTTAATTTTAAACTTATATAACTTTCATTAAACTGAATTCAATTAAGGGATAAAAATGAGTGAAAGGGAAGACTGTAACAAAAATTAGGACAAACTCCTGAGGTTCCTAAGAGAGCAGCAATATTTAACGTGGCCAGTAACTATTATAAAAAGATTTATAATAATATTATAATAATAGAAGATTTATAATAATAGAAAATTTTCATTGAAAAAGCCTGCAGCCTACTTCACTACGACCTTACACTTAGACTCTACCGCTAGAGTAATACTTAGATGTGAATTAAAATATGCTATGCAATCTCAAAAATGCGACAAGACACCTGGCGTAGATAATACCATGAATGAAATTATTTAATAACATTCAACCTACAGTGTAGGATATTCACACCAAAGGCAAACAGACAACATGTACAGAAAACTCTATATTGGTGCTTTATTGATTATACAAAATTCTTGGTAGAACATTGTGTTAAAAAAGTGATAAATAAATCGATTCCGTAACACGACTGCGAAAATGAAGCTGAAACGAGAAGGATCCGATTTTTCTGATCCAAAAGGTGTCAGAGGGGGGATCACATTTCGCCTATATTAGTTTCTGCAGTACTAGAATCAATAGTTACAAAATTTTATTGACAGAAAAAAGGTTTTAAAATAGATGGATACTACCCTAGCCACCTGCGGTCCGCGAAAAACATAATAATTTTTGCAAAGAGCACTAACGTAGCTAGAACTAATGATAAACGACATCTCTAGAACAAGAAAAAGTGGAATTTACAACTTAATCCGATTAAAACAAAATTATTAAGGAACGGAGAGTGAAAAATGTCTTAGTGGACAACGAAATAATAGAGTATGTAGTTAATTATATATACTTGGGCGAAATGGCGGCCTTTGACTAATGTACAGGCAACGAAATTGACGGAAGAATAGCTATTGCTTGGGGGAAATATTGGAGTTTAAGAGAAATAATGAAAATAAACAAATAAATATATACGTCAAAAAGAAACTCAATGGACCTGGTCGTTGTAAAAAGAAGATAAAAATAAAATAGAAATAAGAAGCAATATGTCAAAGAAAATTGAGAATAAGAAAATCCGAGAGAGAACAAAAATAACGAGTGTAATAAGAAATATACGATCCCTTGAATGGAAGTTGGCAGGACACGTTTCCAGTATGCATACAGAGGAACGAGACAAGAGATAAGAATCGGCCAAGAATGAGATAGGACATTTTTTGAGCGAAAGGAAGTGGATGGCAGATGCTAGAAATACAAGTGTGGAAAAAATGGGGGAGGCTGAAGAGGCGACTACTACAGATAACAAAACAATATATATGTAGTCAGCCAAAAGTATTTTTTGAAATGTATTTTTTTTTGAAATATATATACAAGTAATAGAAATATAAAGTTAGAAAAATAATAAAAAAATATTTTATTTATGCGATAGCGGCCATTAAACATTTGAAATTTCACAAGTACTTACGATTTTTCTATATAATTATCATTATTATTTGTTTAATGGTTCAGATTTATATTCCTCGCAGTCATTGCGTCGAGATGTGATCGATTATACAGAAGCCAGTTTATGTATAGTCATTGAGAATACCCGTTACAGGTAAAACCTTATCATTCATTTTTCGACTTTATTCAATCATCTGAGATATACACAGAATCTATTATTCATCCATCGAACGTACCTGAACTCAGTAGTAACTCCTTTCTTAGCAATAATTGCCACACATGCACTCTTCTGATCTTCGATCTTCCTCTCCCTTCTGGCGGAACCCGATTCAGATTAAATCGATTGATGGATTCGATAGATTTGATTTTCAATAATTTTCGTTCGTTACTTAAATTACATCATCAATTCAACAAATCTTCACCATGACCAGTCCTTATACATTAATTATTGATTTACAAAAGGCTATAAACACTTAAAGAAGATATTTTTCTACACAAAATACAGAGAACTCTTAGTACTTATGGCCAATCTAATTTATATCCAAGCATTGTTATATTTGAAACAATTATTCTGGTTACAAAGTACTGGCCACTTCAAAAAATCATTATTGCAGCACAAATAAATCGCTCCTCGGCCCTCTCCAGCAGTGTGACCGACCTCCACCAGCATCGCACAAACACAGAATACCGTTACATCAAATAACCGCTTTCTACATATAAAGCGCGCTGTTTGAATTTTCACAGTTTTGAAACGAGATTTGTATTTGTACGTTCAAAAACTTAGAGACACGCTCAGAGATCGGTGTGAAATGTATGGAGAGCTATTTAAATTAATTTGAAAAGTTATTCGAAATATGTTTTACAATCATTTTGACAGTCAAACTACGTCTTCGCTTTCTTCGATCTATCCTTATTGCAATTACAGAGTTCGAGTTGATTTTAAAGAAAAAGCTGTTAAATATTTTATTTTCGTTTAGCTAATGCGTTGATATCGTAGTTATACTTAGAAAAAAAAACAGAAGTGCAAAAGAAATTTTCAAATAGATTCCGTAGTTCCAGAGATTACCCTCCACATGCACAATGACACAAAATCCGCACTCTCTCTTTATAATAATTAACATAGATATGTATTAATTAGTGAGACACACAGTTTATTTTATTGCACTTTTTATAGAAACGGCAGATGAGCAGTCCTGCAGCACTAGTTACGTCTACTAATTATGTCTCCCTTTCAATACGTCTTACGTCATTCACATGCCTTGTATCTTTAGTCTGATTTTAGTAAGCATTCGAACATTCTATTTTCCATTCATTCTATTCTGTAACTTCTTTATGAAAAAACACTGAGGTCATAAGAAGATTGATGACACCGTCACTGCATTTTAGTTATAATAATTTGTTATTTTACATATTATTACAGAATTGCACTAATGTATTGACCTTTAACGCCACTTCTTGACTTGCAATTTTGCTATAGGCTTGACATTTTGTATCCAAGTTCGGTAGGAATCAGTGAGGGATAAACAGAGGTATTTAATTTTATTTTAATTAAATCATAGTTTTAAAGTAATTTTTGTTTATTTTTTTTTTTGGGACTTCTGGAGATTTAGGAGTTTTGTCATAAAATTAACATTTTAATGACAGTATTAATGATTTAATACATAATAGTATAATTTTTTTTACAAGTATATAATATATAAACACTAACTGTAAGGTTAGTGGTTTGAACGTCGGTCTTCCGCACTGGAGGCTCGACTTCGAATCCGGTGAAGTCTGCTAACCTGTAGTTGGCCAACGTGGTGGACTATGGTATATAACCTTACGCATTGTGATAGGAGATCAGAGCCAGCCAGCAGTGGGACAATTATGGGTTGTGACGACGATGATAGTAGTATGAATCTACATTTATACTCTCCAATGGTAAACTGCCAATTCAATTAGACCTCTACTAATTTGATATGAAAATAGGAATAAATGAGCAAAACGTGGAACTCTCTTAAGTTATATTGAAGTTTTTATAATATTTTATTACAATTTTAAAATAACACTACTCTACTCCTCTGTTATGTTAATTTTTATTCTAAAAAGTTATTATGTCGTTCGACCGACTGTATTGCAAAGAATAGAGACGCAGAGTTTTTTAACCGGTAAGACAAGTATTGAAATCTAATCACAATAAATCATATAGTATCTGTTGCCTTTTTTCCTTAAAATAATTACAAAAAATTCTGTACATGTGACTGACTATAATTATCATTGAATTATTATTACAATTACCGATTACCAATAACGAATAAACAAATATAATTCGTTTCTCGAATAATAACTTTGATCTGTAATTGTTATCACCTAATTATTACATTTTGCAATCATAATTATTAATCATTATTTTGATTACAATTTGACTCCTAATATGAATACTAATTTAGAATAATGGATTTGGATGTGGAAGACGTAGAAAATATAGGAAAAACATCTATAGGAAACATAAATAAGAAAACTTCCTGCTATTCGGTTTAAAAATACTACGCCTTACGCTTTGAAATAGCACCTGAATTGTTCTAGGACTGAGTCTTTCTCGCTCTATGAATTAGAAATACATGCTTTATAATTTTTTTACTTATGAACGGATTGCAATGAGACGAATTTTAAACATTAAGTGAAGCTTCCTGCAATACGTCAGTGAAAACCACAACGAAATCAGTTAAGCCGTTTCTGAGATTAAATAAACAAATAGACAAAAATTCTAACAACAATTTTTGGATTCTATCGCGTTAATAAAGACCCATAACAGTGGTTGCACTCATATATTGTTCATGTACATAAAACGATAATTTATTCTTCACCAGTTGGGTACAATACCTACTAAATCTTCTCACCAAAACCCAGGAATGACTGGTAAAGAATACTTGATACATTTAGTCCGTCCACTGTGTTCTTCATTGCAATATTTCTTTTTACAATAAAGAATAAATTAATAAGCGCATATAAAACATTGACCTCATTTTCGTCAACGCTGCATGTTAAGTAAGTGAGTAGGTAAGTAATGTGTTTCATAATCAATCAATGAGCAATGTCGTTGCCCTTTTTGAATGGGACATTTTCTTTCAATGAATACCTTTATTAATGGGAAGATTCTTGAAATTAATCGCTTACGTTATCGAGTTACGTAACTTTACGAATTAAGAGCGAAGCGGCAGACCCGGACGTAATACGCAGTGTGCGTAGGGAATAGTGATAATTTTCACTTAGGTATAGTTGAACCGTTTCCTGTGGCAACTTAACCACAATTAGTAAGTTGATTCTCGACAAACCTAAACACGTTCTAAACGCAATACCTTGAGACATTAGTTATTGACATTCAAAAATATCATAAAATATTAAACTGATTTATACATTTTATTTGAATAATTAAAATACCGTCATACATTACATTCATTCATCATATATAGGTTATACATTCCCACCTCCCTACTGAGATACACTGTATCGTGGCTGATACACTGCTGCAGTGACTTTCAACAATGTCTTCTGCTTGACGAATGTCTTATGAATGCCATACAAAATGGCGACGCCAGTATTTATAACATCAAACACTAGTTAATACTCAATTGTTTAGTATAAAATAATTATAATTCTACTTCCTAAATTATTATTATAGATTATTCTTAATATTAAATGTATTTTAAGATTTTATTACTATAATATTGCATATCCCGGAAGTTAATGCTTGTACTTATTGTAATCATTAATAATATTGAATATTTATTATATTTATTATAGCATTGTTCGTATAATCATTGTAGATTACGTGTGTACGATACTTGAATCATTGAGTCTAGGGGAGCGCCCGTAAGTGGCACTTGTAACAATAAATAGATATAATCAAATCACACAAATAAGACATCTCACAGCACTAAGACTCGAGTTTTTTAATTCATCACAACTGTCCAGTTATCGTACTTAAGCCCATGGTCCGCCACGCTGGCCTAGTACGAACTTTACACGTCTTTAACATTACAGAGAAATATCATTCAGGTGTCCACGCAATGTTTTCCTCTATCGAAGCAAGTAACAATTAATTTTCAACACGCACTCGACTTTACAAAATTAATTTTGTCAGGCACGTTCAAATCACTGAGTAACCACTGCTTATCAAAACATTTGAATATATAATTTAGCCTATATTTATATCCACGAAAATTCCAGTAAAACAACTTTATTCCGTAGCATTAAAGTACATTTTCCATAGCTATGGTGTAACCTGCTAATTGCTTACTCTCTGATGAGTTGATGAATTGACATCAGCGGTGCAGACCTCTCGCAAGTCATTCATAGTAACCGTGAACCGTGGTCCAGTCTGCGTCCCACCGTCGCTGTGACAACACGGTCGTGTCGTAGTGCAGTGAGGTTATAGGTGAAGAAACAAACGAGTTTTGAAAAATAAAGGTAGGGTGGTATTTAAAGAATATTTTTTATTTGCTTAAGACGTCATAAAAGTCGAGTGTAGTCTGTGATCAATTTTTATTATTTAAGTAAACTATGAAATTCAAAATTTAATATCATTTAAAAACGCAGTAATAAAAATTGAATAACTTAAATTTTAAACTTAAAACATTAAGCAAATATTTTATTACACATGGTATAAAACTCAATGATCGACTACAATTATTCTACAGCATAGTATCATTATCATTATACGTGTATAATCATAGTAAGCCTTTTGCACTTATTCCTATTTCACTTCGGGAATTATGGGTCTTTACATTAAAAATTATATTTAAAGCTTATTAAATAATTACAATTAATACATTTATATCTTGCTAAATATCCTATATAAGAGTTTTTTTCTCCCATCCCAAACTGAAATTAATTAATTTTAATTAATAAATTAATATTTGATAAGAAACTGTATTAACATTAAGTGACATCGACTACAAGTTTAAAAAAATGTATTTGAACTCGAGTGGATGAATAAAAAGTGTTTTATTAACGATTGAAAATTTGAACAAGATATTACATTAATATTTATAGGGAGAGTGTAAACTAATAGTAGGAATTTAAAAAGAGGATCTCAATTTGTTGGTTTTTTTTTAATGTTTGTTACCTCAGAACTACGTCATTTATGAACCGCTTTGGAAAATTCCTTTCTGATCTAGAGGGTATACTTCCACGTTTGGTCCCACTTAAATTTGAAAAAAAAACGATCCCTAAGGTTAAAAAGTAGCTGATGAAACTACCGACTTCAAGTGAATCTAAACCATTATGGGCACCTGTAAATACAGAAATATTTTCACCAAAATCTGTTTAACTGTTTAATAGGGCAGTGAGATACACAGTTACGTACGAATTTTATATATAGCGATATATATAAACCTTTATAGTAGATACATTATTTTTTACATCATTTCCAAACAAACGAACGGCCAGGCCACCCGATAATACGTGACCATTACCGTCTATATCCGAAACAATAAACAATAAAAAACATTTAAAAGACGTGCTCAGGAGTTTCTTTCGCCGTTTCTTTTCCTCAATGTTAAAGCGCCCTTTTAAAACGGTAGTAGAAGCAAAAAATTACGTGCATAAGTGTATTAACCAAATATCTAAATAATTAATGATTTTAATTTTTAATTTGAAAAAGCATCATTGACACGTTGACGGCTCAAAAGCAAGCGGAACCTTTTCATCGATATTTCTAAAACAATAATTCTGAAATCTCACAGGCCAACTCACAATTCTTAGCTGAAACTATTATTACAATAAACTAGTACCTACTAGTATGCCAAATAGTAGGAGTACTAAGTATACCAACTCACGTTTTTTACGTTCAAATTACCGCCTATTATAGATAAGTGATCTCTACTTAAAATTAATCTCGGGCAAGATTCAATTGTTTGTTTTTCTATGAGATTTCAACTAATGTACAGAGCTCGACGAGCTCCAACATGATATTCCTTTTCATCACTTCACCAGGTGCACGACGAATAGTCTTGAATGCAAGATTGAACGTTAAACTATACACCCCAAATTCTATACATATATTATTTCCTGTAATTTTATTGTCTGTAGAAAGCAAATAAATAAATAAATAAAAACATAAAAAATAATAATATATCACATGGTATACAGTACAATATTTACAATGTCATGTCATTTCCATAGCGACACTTTCGCCTCGTGACCCATTCTGCATGTATTATGTTGCATACTTTCTATTTCGACACCGTCTAAAGAATGTTACATGAGAATAGATCCAAATTTTTTTAAATACCAGTTTGACCCGAGTTAATCAAGTCTCCGATCGGTGTTTTGGATGTAACGAAGGTTGATTAAAACTCGTCTCTTTGTTTCTGAATTAGGCGACGCTCAACAAGACAATGCACTGAAAAGTAAAAAAGTAACAATACGGTGAGAAGTAGATAAATTAAACATTTTTATTTATTTATTACAAGGCAAAGCTTGACTATAATCCCACCTGAAATGCCTTAGAAAAAGCCTCTCACTCTTGCCTTAAAGTAATTCACACTGTGATACACCGGTGCGAGCAGACCATTTTAACCCTTCGCAATATGCATTACTAATGACGAAGCAAATCGCGTCGTCCGTATTGGAGGGTTATTGATGAGGAAAGGATGAATACTTACCATGTCGTGTCGTTCTATTGTAAAAAGGGGATGAGGGGGAATCAGATCGTGTCATTTCCGCGCCTGTCCGAAACGTATCCTACAGAACATCGAGAGGTTACTCTGCGCTTGTGCTCAAGGCTGTAAAGGTTAGTCTCAACCAATTCTGGGTTACCTATAAGAGTCTTTACACGCCTCTCCATGGACTCCAAAGCTGTTAATTGACATTTGTAGCACCAACCCGGATGTTACAGCAGCACTCCACACACGGTCGAACATCTGATTTACATAAGGTTAAAAGTTGTTCCGGTGTAAAGTATCACCGCACGTTTGTTATGAAGTCTAGCTTCCTTGCAGCTGCTTGAGCCTTAAACTCAGTGAACCATGCAAAGCTGAGATTGGAAGAGCCTCTCTCTCGGATATAAATTTGCTTACTTACCTCAATCTACTTCATTTAGTAACAAAAATATGTTATAGAATTTAATGTCGATCAAGACAGCAATCTTTCCACAGAGTAAGTCTTCATTCAGTCCGACACGCTGCCGAAGTGGAGATGCAGTATGAAGGTTTTCTCACGTTATTCCCTATGATTTTAAAATAATGTCATCGCGGAATTTATACGTTTTATTGTGTAACGGGTACACAGAATACGTTTTATTTGTTGTCAATATTTCGACCCAGTTGCATGGATTGGATGGATGGATTACGGTGGCCAGGAGACACCGTCAAGAAGCTAGTGGTAGATTAATCTATCTAAGCTAAGTCTAATTCGTTTCGTTTTTAGATACCATATAATAATATATATTATATATTAGCAAACTGCTCTCACTTGGCTTCGGGAAAACTACGTCTTACATCATTTTAAATTAATTTATTACTTTTCTATTTATGAACGGATTGCAATGAAATAAACTTATTATGTATATAAATATATTATGTGACGCCTACTGCAATACACTAGTGAAAACCAGAACGAAATCGGTTAATCCGTTTCTGAGATTAGCGGGAACAAACGCACAGACAAACAGACCAAAATTCTAACTACTAGTTGTGTTCTATTGCGTTACAATTTTATTATCAGTATTATAGATATTCCTTTTACCGAATCAAGTGATAATTAATTTATAATATACACATAATTTAAAAAATTAGAGATGTGTGCAGGGTTAGAATTGGAGTCTCCTGTATGAGAGAACAACGTTCGATGGACTAAGATTGCGTGTTCGAACTCGGATGTGGCAGGTGGAATACAGACTTATTGAACGTAAATAATAACGTGAAAACTAGGTGTAAAGTAAGCTCCAACGGTTGTTGAGCCCAAGTGCTAGAGTCCATGTAACCTGGTCGTGGTCTGTTCAATAATTTTATTAATAATTTCATTTTATGCCGGCTTCATCTCGACGAAATTAAAAAAGACTAATCGTCTGCTGGCGATTGACATAATTTTTTCAACCGATAAAACGATTTAATAATTAGTAGCGGTTATAAAGCCACCTGCGAGACAGGATGTTTCTGATGATACGTGGTTTGTATGCCAATTAAACAGTACCTCTGTAAAGATATAACCAGTTTCGTGAGAATTCGCACGTTATTCACTCAGTAAATATTAATTTACAGAGTTAAAATCGCTGACCGAAGTACATATCTGGCTAAAGTATATGTAAGTATATACACAGAAACATACACACGAACTAATTAAATACCTTATATCCGGTAGTTAAATAATAATTACATATTTTAATTAGTCACGGAATCAGCAATGATTGCGTCTTTGAAATTTAAATTCAATGCAATGTATCACTTTTTAACGCTTAATTAGGTGTAAGTAATTTGGGAGTAAGCAGTAAAAACTATTGGCTACCCTGCAATTTGCTACGACACATTTTTCATCTTTGTAAGTACATTTTTTAATTGGTAAGCTTATAAAGGTTTTGAAATCGGGAAATTAAAATACCCGATGTCTGCTTTCCTAGCTTAATCAACTTATTGAACATCCAGTATCCAATTGGAGGAAATATTTAAAGTAAATAATTGTAAAATATTCAATTATTATGCAAGTACTAGAGAGGGTTTGAAAGTTCAAACTGTAAAGTTATAATTATATTATAATAATACATAGTTACAAAACGTATGGTAATTCTAAAGTCGAGTTTAGATTAGATCATTACGTATAAATTATCATTTGAATCTGCTGTTAAATGTGTAACAATAATATGGTGGCCATTATAATTAAAAACGTCGTTAGGTTACCAAAATGGACTAATTATATTTTAGCACTAATTCTATTTTAAAGAAATACAATTTCACCGGCCTTGATGGACGTAAGTGTCAAGATTCATGAGCACGGTTTTTTTTTAGCTCTTCTTCAATTTATTCACAATTATATAAAATATAAAATTTTAATTATATAAAATATTTAGCCGTATTGGGGCGGCTTAGAATACTACCCTCAATCCCATGCTGGCAGAACAGGGTGTCATAAGAAGCCACAGAAGCCATCCTGCCTGGTGGTAGGGCTTCGCGTATGGATTATATTATCAGTATTATTATTAGGTTATTAATATTATTACTGGTATTATTATCTTTCAGTGAAGCCTGCCTGGCTAGCTACCACCCTCCTGCTTGAGTCAGCCGCCAAACGACTCGTGTTCCGGCTGAGGGCTTGAGAGCCCTTACCTTCTTTCTAACTTTCTTCTCATTTCCTGGCCGACAACGAATCAGTTATTCGGTCTTGCAGATGTCCATGGGCGACGGTGACCACTTACCATCAGTTGGCTCGTCTGCTCGTTTGTCGGCTATTAACATAAAAAAAAAACAATTGAACACGATTTAATACAAATTCAATCTTATATACGTTTTTACTATAAGATTCCAAAGTTGATACGTGAGTTACCTATTGGAGCTCTTAAGCGATGCGTTAAATCACAGCTTGTAGGTAAAGGATATTAAGGTATAGATGAATATATTAATGACCACGACGCCGGGAAATAACCGTGTCGAAACCAGTTCCGCATAGGTATAAACTTACTTTGTAGTAGCCATGTGTTGTTTTAAAAGATGTGCTGAGCATTTCCTTTCGCCGTTTATTCTCCTCAACGTTAAACCAACTTTTCAAAACGGTAGTAGAAGCAAAAAGTGACATGCATAAGTGTATTTACGGAATACCTAAATGATTAAATGATTTTGATTTGACTAGAAACAATTTTAACAAGCGACTACTTTATTTAGTTTTGGCTATTCGATTTCTCTCCAATAAAATTAATCGAGGTTTTTCCTATTTTTAATTTGGGTTTTCCCTAATCATAATAATATAAACCAGTTTCACCACGCTACCGCAGTATCCACGACGCATTCAACTGGATAATATATTTTAGCTATAATCCAGCAGCGGATTGACGTAGATCGTGGTATGTGTGTATTTTCTCAATAATAACAATATCTTCATATCAACATTAAATGCCTCTAACATTTCCTCGCTTCTCTTCAGAAAAAGCGATCCATCGCTTACAAATAGTAAACGGAGCCGAAACAATTGTTACTCCTTTTTCAGGTATTTTATTTAACCTACACTTCCCCAATTATCATTTTATACATTGGTAAAAAACACATCAGAGTCAGTGATGTGGTTTTTGGACTATTCGGTTTCGGCCAATAACACTCCTCGTTTTATAGTATGCTAGTAACCCGATTAACTTGATTTTAACGTGTAACTTGTATATTTGTATGACATTCACAAACAGTAATCACATCCTCGCTGTTATTTTATTTCAGTTGTTAAGATTATCGCATTCAAACAGAGGGACAGAGATTTTATTTTTACCATATAGGCTATATGTCCATCCAGAATAATACATATTTCAAATGGTATAAGAATTTTTCAAATAGATGCCGTAGTTTCGGAGGTTACTTTCCGCACACACGCATGCTGTCAATATTACATTGTATTCTACGATAAATTCTCGGTATTAAAAGCAAAAACATAAACATTCAAATATATTTCAAGGAAACAGCCAAAATGTCCGTACCTAACACTAAGGCATCACCGATGCACTGCCGTCTAAAGTAGAAGCGGGGACTTGATTATGAGCTCTCGAATACTACAACCGAAGCACGCAAAATCATTTACAGATAATTCTAGGAAGCTGCTCTTTAGAGCTGTTTGCTAAGATAAAACATTTTATCCCAGTTCTCGTAAAATGTACTTAACACATTTATGTAATAGTTACGACTACAATATCGTACCGAATTCCACCCAAGTGTATTGTCTCTGAAATCAGCAAAAAAAAAATATTTTCTACAGCTTAATGTAATCTATGTGCGGCTGTCTTTTGGGAAGTACTGCGATCATACGTTTCGGAGAACTTATTCACAAAGACTGCCAGGCGATCAAAAGACATGGCGTCAGAATAACAATAAAAAACAATTTTTTGCTGATTATCATTGACCTTATTGCCGGCCAAGCAATGAATACGCTAGTAAACCTATCTTACTCTGCAATTAAGTCACAAATTTACGTGAATTGTATCTAGGCATTAAAACACTATTAAACTAGGAGTTAAAAGGAAGTTAGCACCATTGTCTCTATTGGTAAACAGGATGCATAAAGAGCAGAGGTCGAATGGACGACGCCTTTTGCACTTCAATACGTGAAATATTGAATAGATTTTGGATCGTATTAGGGAGGCCTAAATCTCATGCTGGCAGAACAGGGTGTCGTAAGAGACGATTGAAACCAGCCTGCTTGGTGGTTGGGCTTCGCGTAAAGATCATATTATCAGTATTATTATCAAGTAACTAATATTATTATTGATATTTATTATCTTTCTGTGAAGCTTGCCTGGCTAGCTATCACCCTCCTGCTTGAGTCAGCCGCCAAACGACACTTCGTGTTCTGGCTGAGCGCTTGTGAGCTAGTACTTTCTTCTCATTTTCTGGTCGACAACTATTCTAAGCCGCCCCAATACGGCCAAAATAAATAGTCGCTTATTTGCATGCAGTCTGCGCCTCTAATTATAATTGCTTTAAGAAAATCACTGTTAGCGAAATCTAATAAACAATGTTCATTATGTTGGTGTTCAAATAAATAAATAAATCATAAGCTATTATAACAGTAATGTAAAATTTTAAGTTTATAGTTTTTGGTTACCTTAAACTCTTAACATATATTTTACCGAAGTAAATGGATACTTATACTTAGCCGACGGCTCATTGTCCATTGTTTTCATCAGAACAGAATTGATTACCACTAACACGGTTTCTAAATTGGGTAGATGGGATACGCTTTTATGGGCATTAGCGAGTTCTACATTGTCATCAATAATACAAGACGTACTTACTGGGTGAGATCCAAAGAAATTTAATATATATTTTAAATCTCTTGTTTGTATGTCTGTCCGGATAAAATTCTGTACGTATTTTAAAATAATTACCCAATGAGTTATAAATTATTAATATAGCTCAAAATGAAAAGAAAATGCATTAAATGGAAAAAAAGGAAGATACTTCTCCTCATGAAATCAATGAAATCTTCACAAAAACAACACAAAAAACAATAAGTTATTATCAAAGTAAAATTTTAAACCTTATGCAAATTTAAAACCAACGAAAAATGTGGGGCGCACACAACAGATAAATGTTTTATTTTAGAAATAGTATGAAAACTCGTTAAATTAATTGAATCACTTAATGAGAACCTATTATTTATTATTTCCAGACATGATTGTAGCCGAAGCGTGGAAAGCCGACTACCTGTACTGGATGTTTCCTCTCCTCACCATTCTCGGTCTTCTAGCCATCCTCGGTCTTTCCGGCCTGTTCTTCGCAATCCGCGTCTACGCCAAATACACTTGCGGAATTTATCAAGAAAAGACTAGAATGGATGGAAAGACCGTGATTGTTACTGGCTGTACCAGTGGCATTGGGAAGGAGACAGCGAAGGAGCTGGCAAAGAGAGGCGCCAGAGTCATCATGGCTTGCCGTAATGTAGAAAAAGCTGAGAAAATTAAAGGTTAGAACATAAATACTAGTCTATACTTTGCATGCATTTTAATTAATTTTTTATTCATCTTCGTATATCCAGCACGACGACATGCAAAACTTAAAAAGTTAAGATTATCTACTGAGAAAATATAAGCTGTAATTACATAATTTTATTTCCGTAATAAGTAGGGGATGTTTGTTGGTAATTAACATATTTTTAATGCAACTTAATTTTTTTAAATTAAGACTCTGTATTGTATTGTATCGCATTAGGATTCTGTATTGTAAATTGCAAAGCATCACAAATAAAAGGGCACAGGCGCCTACGATCTGATAATAAACATTTGTCTATTCACATAAGCCCCAGGAGACAGGGACAGACTAACCGGGCTCCTGAATTTTACAAACAAAGAGTTAATTTAGTTTACCTTCATATATTTTTTAAATTTTAAGTCGACTAACCTTCTAAACTTAATTTTCAGATGAAATTATTGACAACACAAAGAACACCAAAGTCTTAGTAAAGAAATTAGACCTAAGTTCTTTTACCTCCATCAGAAAGTTCGCTGAGGACATCAACAAAACTGAGCAGACCTTAAACGTCTTGATTCACAACGCGGGATACGCAGAAACCTTTAAGAAGAACAAGTCTGAAGACGACATCGAAATGACCATGGCGACAAACCACTACGGTCCATTTCTACTGACCCATCTCTTGATCGACTTATTGAAAAAAAGCGCTCCATCCAGAATCGTCATTGTGGCATCATCTCTGTACAGATTAGCATCTTTCAATTTGGAAAATCCCAATCCTTTGACAACAATGCCGGGGTACTTGTATTACGCATCGAAGGAAGCAAATATCCTCTTTACGAAAGAGTTGGCCCGGCGATTGGAAGGAACAAATGTCACTGCGAACTGCTTACACCCTGGTTTAATCGATACCGGGATTTGGCGATCAGTCCCTGCACCCTTAAGTTGGGGTTTAGCCGTGATCAATAAATGCTTCTTTAAGACCCCGGTCCAGGGTTGTCAAACGTCAGTAATGTTGGCCGTTGATGAGAATCTGACGAAAACGAGTGGCAAATACTTTTCTGATTGTCAAGAAAGTTCCGTCTCACGATCCGCCAGTGATATGACTCGCGCTAGAAAATTATGGGAAATATCAGAGAAAATTGTGAAATTGGAAGATAATGACCCAAAAATTTAGAGTTAGAATACTGTATTATTATATTTGTGGAAAAACAGAAATGTTGGGAATTGTAATTTATTACAGTTACATGTACGATTCAGAATTTTACTGCGTGAACAATTTTCTCAATATTTTCACAATACATAACGCAATAAAGTTGAAACTCTAAACCGATAATTAAATGCATACGAAATTTAAACATTTTATTTATTGACGCTTTTTCCATTGCTATTCCACAGTGGAAGGTCAAATCTGAATATAATAACAAAAAAAAGAATTCAATTCGAAGAAGGTAAATTTCTTAGGGTCCACTCCTGTTTTTCATCCTTAGGGGTAATATTTTTCATTCAAATTTAAATGGGACCCTCTGAAACAAAAAAAAAATCCAATTAGCTTAACAGATTTCGAGACGTCTGGCGCACCAAACATAAAAAACCATTTGAGAAATTCTACCTTTTAAGAAGTCGATTAAAAAGGATGTCTTTACCAAAATTATTAACTTACGCACTTATATGGATCCCGAATAAAACTTCTCGGCTTTACGAATATTATATATTTAAGATTGTATTGTATGTAAGCAAATCTGGGTTGTAGTTAAGTTGTATTTTTTTATTTTGTAATTTAATTTATTGTTTTATTAATAAACAGTATTTTTATTTACAGTATTTTTATTAATAAACATCTAATACAGTTGTTTATATTTCTTAAAGTAAAAAAATCCATTAATTTCATGGTTTATTGTAGTTTTTAACTTAATTATTATACTTACTTAATATTAGACTGTAGTCTTCAAGGCTGTACAAAGTTATCTACTATTTTTATGAAAAAATATCTATCTATTTTAAGGCCAGTAGAAAAATATTACACATACTAATGCGTCATATTTTATTTAAGGTGAATATTATAAATTCATATTGATAATAAACACCAAGTTTTTATTGTGAGATTTAAGAGGCATATCAGTAAAAAAATATTTATTAGGATAAATTATGAAACTGTTCAGATAACTAGAGACAATCATGATGATTCAATGATGATTACATTCAATGATGATGATCAAATTCAATGATGATTACATTCCTGAACTATTCAAGAAATGAAAATCCTTAATAGAGTAAACAGAAAGGCAATATTATTTATACCATAGAAGATAATTTCAGTGAGGAGTGTAACCAATTTATTGGTAACAGCAGAAGAAAATATCAATAAAGATAGTTGAATAAAGAAATAACTTTATTTAGTAGGTTTTTTGAGATATCTACTAATAAAAACATTAGAATAGGTAAAAAAAAAAACATTTAATAACATATGTTAGTTAAGCTACGAAAGAATGAAACAGCACAATACTAGGAAGAGAACACTAGGCCAAAGGTGGGTACTATACGTTAGGGATGTTATGGATATGAAATTTCGGATCTGGCTATGGATATATGAATAGTCTACCGATTTCGGTTACGGTCACGTATATGAAATTATGTCGGATTTTTCAGATTGTTTCGGATATAGATATTAGATGATTTGCAACTTGGAAAAATAATATAATGTATTAACAAAGTTTGACTATATTTCTTTGTATTATGAGATTTTATAATCAAAGAAAAAATAATAGCCTTAAAAATGAAATAATAAAAACTGTCTAAAATAAGAATGACGCGGCCAGTGTATCCAATCGGAGGATGAAAACTTATCATAACGTGTTTTATCTAGACTCTGCTCCTATCCGACACATTTTTAACGGATACGGTTTCGGATATATTTCGAATATCCGATAGTTTCGGTTACGGTTACGGAGCTTCATAACATCCCTGCTAGACATCCCATCCATCCATGTGGGAAGTTAGGTAATAAGATGTAGACTACTCACTCAGCATGACTATTCTTTTGGTTAACTTTTGGAAAAGTAATCGATGGGATTGTTAGATAATTCCAAACTTTTAAAAGTTAGGAGTATACTAAGACCTTAAAAGCAATGATTATTTATATCTATAATAATTTTGTATGGTATTTATAATTAGAACGACACATTTATTATAAATTTACTTAATTATACAATTTTACAATTAATAGTTCAGTCTATTAAATCAAATTCATCTAAAAATGTCCGGTCTACACCCAATGCAGTACCAAGACTTTGTCGAGGTCTCTTACTCTCTACTTTGTCTATTACGGCGCATATTTCATCCAAATAATCAGTATTATCCTGTGATTTGATTGGTATGCTATTGAAACTCGGGCTCAATAAATCTGGCAATAAGATTCTATTTGCTGTGAACACATCAAATTTATCTGTTTTTACATTTTCTTTTTCTTCAATTATTGTTTTGAATTCTGTCGTATCTTCTTTCTTCTCTGGTAGAACACTAGCTCTGACTTTTTTAAACCTATTGATGATTTTTTCTAAAGAGCTAGTCTTTTTTATTAATTGAGTATTTGTTTTTGGTGTTTCACTTCTAACCTCTAACATTTCTGTTGTCTCCACACTTTTTCTCGGTTCCTCTAGAATGGGCGAAACTAGGCTATTAATACACATTTCTTTATCTAAATTTAGTTCCATATTGAGAACATTTCTAATTCTGTTTCCTGTGTCTGATGATACAGCTATAACAGGCATGCTCGATGTGTCTATATTCTTTCTAGAACTCTCTGCATAATCTTGTGGTGTGCTGTAGTTTACATTCCCATCTAAAGCCATTATTCCTGACATTTCAAGAATTGATGATGGACTATCTTCTTGCATAACAGACAATTGACGACCCCTACTTAAATAGCATCTTTTCTCCTTACTCTCAAACAAATTAGGAGATGAATAACTTCGGAACAGTCCATTACTCTCATTGGAAGTAGTAGATTCATTGAACAAGCCACCTTTTTTGACATTAATATTAGGTCTTGACGTATTATACTTCTTTTTAGAACTACTAGTTTTCTTAGTAGATAGCAGCCTTAAAATCTGTTGTTTAGTGAAACCTGATGAACATTCTGCAATAGTTTCATTGGCTCTATTTACATGTGAAATTATGGAGAGGTCATGATTTTCTTGGCTAGGCTGACGATTGTATGTGCTGATTCGGCATGATATAATACTCTTTAAGAAGTCATCTCTGGGTGCTATCTGGAATGGAGTTATCAAAGACCGTGGCTGTGGTTTTGCAAACAATGTCATATTGGCCTTCCGTCGTAAATTGAATTGGTATTTAGTCATATTTAATGGTGTGAATGCATCAAATAACACTTGATTACAATCTCTTGAAGCCTTCAGGTTTGACAGGTTAGGTAAAGGTGGTATTTCAGGTAGCTCTTTCACGGAAAATGAGTGATTGTATGATACTGGAGGCTGAAACAAGAGAATACGGACTTTTTACTTTAAGACTAATAATACTGACAATACATGTGAGCATTGATAGCTAGTATACAAAATGTTTGACTTGTTACTTTAACAAATTGGTACCTTATAATTGAGGAAATGTAAAACACAATTTTCCACATTGCTTCAATATACATCAATGAATGGATTACTGACAACACAAATGTTAAAAATTCGTATGTCATTTGAGATGTTCAGTATAGCTTCACAGCTGCTATGTAACAATAGCAAACAACTATAGTACTTATGATTTTTTTCACTAACAATCACCTATCACACACTTCAAACCACACAAGATATTACATTTTAAAGTTCTTAATAGAGAGAGCTATTTAAAAGTTTCAATCTTGGCTAAGATACAAACAATTTATCATCAGATGAAAACCTGCTTAATTACAGACTATTATCATAAAAAGTTACCTGTAATTTAGCTTCAGCATTCAATACTCTCTCAATTAGAATCCTCATTGCAGATACAAGTTCTGAATAATTTTTACACCCGCCTGCCAAATACTCGTTAAAATTATATATTTCATCTCCTACTTCATTGTGTCTTAGTATAAAAGAAATTGATATTACAAATGCTCTGACAAGGTTAGGGAAATTTAATATGCCATCTTTCTGCAAGTTCCTCAAAACATATTTTTGTTCAGTGTTAACTTGATTTTGAAGTTCCTTAGTGCATATTTCATCATTTCTATGATAGTACTCAACTGTGTAGGTGCTGCGATCAGATTCTCCTGTGTTCTTGGCTATCAAAGCCTCAGTTGACTGGAACAGGGTTTGTGAAGAATGTAATAATGATGTAATTTTACTATTCCATGTTGTTTCCATATTATCAAAAGTGATATCTACATAATCTAGCCAAGCATCAAAGATCTTCGGCTGTTCAGTGACATTCTTAATTTTCAATAACTCTAATTTCGTTTCCTCATCGACTTCATGTTTTTTAATAAAACCATCAACTAAATTATCAATATAATTGTGTGCATTTGTAGTAGACAGTACTGTTTGAATTTCAGTTATCTTTGTTCGAAGTTTCTCAGCTATTCGCTCCATTATTTTTCGTTTCCACAAATAGTTAGAGAATTTACTCAGCATTATATAAGTCTCTTTCTCAATACATTCCATGAAGCCATCATTGAGTTGTGATTTGTACTTTTCTGTCATTTCACTGTGTAGTTTTTTCTGGCTATCCTTTTCCAGTTTCGTCATAAGCATTCGATTTACGGCCAGTTGCGAAAGTTGAAACATTAGCACGGTAACCTTAAAACAACTTGGATTTACCAAATACGAAGACATCACGGGAGACAGCAGTCCCTTGCTACTATAATCACTTATAAAGCTCGCAAGCTCACTTCGAAAAGCCCTTTCCCCCTTCGTATCATACAAGGGCCAAGTTAGTGACGCGCTAACGTTTACATCAATTATTGATATCAAGTAATAAGATAATTGATTGAATAAATTCTGTGTTGGCTTTTCCAAAGAATTTTCCTTAAATATCAACCGCGATAACTCCGCAGTCATACCCTGAATCTTACTCAGGATGCAAACATTTGAAACAATTTCTTTTTTCAAAGTCACTACGAGGTCCCTTTGCATCACGATCGTAGCCATGATCTCGAATTTTAGCACATTTTCACACAGCCACTTAATTATTGAGTATTTAAAATCTACGAAAACAAATAGTTAAAACTTCAACTATTTGAAACCAAACAAATGATACTTGTACTTGTATACTTTTTTACGATTTGATTGATTTCGTTTGAAAAAAATTCAAGTCAAATTTCCGTTAAATGTTAAATTTGACAATATACCTAAAAATGACAGTGTATTAAAGACCACAGAATACAAATAAAACATTTCTGTTCTAAAATTGTAAATATTCCGACTGAATAAATATGTTCTAACTGAACATTATGTCCATAGCTATAAAACACATTAGTATAGATAGTTGATTGTAAGAATACCCATATAAATAAATTTTATAATACGATTTTGATATATTTTATAATACGATTTTGATATATTTTATAAATAGTCGTTTCCGCTTCAATTTGCTTACATAACGTGTATTTACATACATGTTAACAAAGCTAACAAAGCAAAAAAATGTATATAATAGCTCAAGAAAAAAAAATTATACATAATTACATTATATTGTTATAAGTAAAAAATCATTTAAGAAAGTAAACACTATTAGAAAACGGAACAGCATAACCTAAAAAGCTATTGAAGTTACGTATCTCTGTCACCTTCGGAATACTGAAGCGGTAGGAGAAAATAACACGTGTGGTTTGTCTGAAGTGTCGTATACAAAATGTTTTAAATTTTTTAATAACAAGCAGTATAATAAAACATGGTGAGTAAATTTTCTTAATATGACTAATGGTGAAATTATTTCTTTGGAAAAGTGCCTAAACCAACATGTAAACAGGTGTTTGTTTGTTGCAAAGGTTATTTATATCGTGTTGTAAGTTTTAGGATCCGAATAAGTATAATAATTAAAATTAAGTTGAATTTGAATCATTAATTCATCACAAATTCGATAATCGCCGATGTTTAGTTCGAAACACGTGAAATTTATTCACTTTATAATTACCCCAAGAAATAAAAGTTAAAAATGCATATACACTATTAAAAAATTGTCTTTTCCCAGAGTAAGTTATACGCTTTATACGAGCACAGCGCGGGCTTCGCTCTGTTTCGTGTCGCTGAATTCGAGGAGTTAGCAGCTTTCTTGCCACAAGTGGAGCAATCTGTAACAGATCTGCAAAGATTTAATTCTGTCGTGACTCTGGTGGCTTTCCAGCCGTTCAAGTCTGCTGTGGTAGCGTTAGAGAACATCAATGCTATATCTGAAGGTATACATCTTTTATGATATAGGATTGTTAAAACTGCTGTTTCTCTTTTTGACCTTTCAAATTCAGCATTCAGCAGCCCTACTTCCTCATAAGGGTAAGTAGTCACTACATGTATGTGTCACCACAGCATTGGCAAGCAACATAGGATTCTGTAAACTAATTTGTTTTAGCATCAATCTAGGTGGTGAAGAACCATTATTTTATTTGTTAGACAGCGAGGTGTACCACATACAGGATCAGTTTTATGTGAAGGGATAGTATGTTCTCAAAAATAATAGCTGATCCCAATGATAAAGCCATTCAATATAAAGTTGCTTGAAGAAAATTCCTTTATAGCACAATTACCAGTTTTGGTATTGTTTCTTTTCCACACATAACTTCTAGTATACTTAATTATAATGGATCTACAAAACATTAAACCTTATATTTCAAAACAGGCATAGTTCCAGAGGATCTTAACCTTTTCTTGGAAGGAGCACTCCCAAAGCGCAAAAAGAGAGGAAAATGCACCCTGGGTGTAGCAGACCCCAAGCTTGGGGCAGCTATCAGCGAAGCACTGGAAGTACCCTGCTCACACACTGGTGTTGTGCCTGAGATTTTGAGAGGTATTGATAATATATTAGACCATTTGTAAAGTTGATGTTCTTTAAACCTTCACTGGCTGTATGTAACACATATGTAGGACTAAAGAAGCAGCATGTGTACAATCATTATTGGTATCTAATTCCATTAATTGGTAAAGAAATGTAGAATTAAAAGAGTTTTGATATTTTACCCTTCTACATCAAGAATATTTGAGAACTTATAATGATATGGTTGGCAAGAAAGGTGAACATCATTTTTTCTTAAAAAGTTTATACATATGTACATAAAAAATTAACAAAAAAGGTTTGTGCAGTGATCATTGACATTTTTTAATTTTCATGTTGTGTTGTTAATGTTGTATAATCTGGATTTTAATTAATTACTAGGATGGTGTCCAAACCTCTATTACTGATACACATACTCCAGTACATGTCAATTTATATATAAATAAATATAGATTTTTGGTGTAAAAACTTAATATTTAATAAATTCAAAGTAAGATGAAGAAATTTTAATATGGTTTAATTACTGATGTATAGCTTGAGTATTGTTTCAAATTTAATTTATATATTTATTTACAAAGTTTTAATACTTCATATCTAAAATTGTGAGGTGGCTCAATTCTCAATACTTGTACACTAATACTTTCACAATGCTTCAGGCATTAGATACCACTTCCACTCGCTGATCAAAGGGCTGACACTCAAGGCTTGCAGTGTGGCCCAGCTCGGTCTAGGTCATTCTTACTCTCGCGCTCGTGTCAAATTCAATGTACACAGAGTGGACAATATGATCATCCAGTCTATTGCTCTCTTGGACCAACTCGACAAAGATGTTAACACATTTTCTATGAGAATCAGGTAATTATTTATCATTATACTTCCTTATTTATATTAAAGATTGGCAGCCTAATGTTTGATTATTAGTTTCTAACATGGGAGACTCGAGTTCAAATCCAGCATGGATCTCAAATTTTTCAGATTATAGGTGCATTGCAAATTAATTAATTATCATTTGTTTCTCTGAACAAAAATATTGTGGAGATACCTGTATACCTAAGAGTTCTCCATAATATTCTCATAAGTATATGAAGTCTGCCAACCAGCACTTAGTCAGCTTGGAGAACTGTAGCCTTGACCCCTCTCATTGTGAGGGGAGACCCGAACCCAGTAGTGGGACAATATGGGTTGTAATTAATGATGGACATCACATCCTGATAATGAAATCATATTTACTACTATTTGGTGGAATGATATGAGTTGTATATATTAGTTGGAAGTGTTGGAACATTGATTCTGTATCGGTCCATCAAGCTATCTGATACTGTCTGCAAGGTACTATTGGTGTTTGCTGCTAACAAATACTATTCAATTCTCTATGTTTTACAGAGAATGGTACTCCTACCATTTCCCAGAGCTGATCAGTATAGTTCCAGAGAACCACCTGTACAGCAGGTGTGCAGAGTTTATCAAAGATAGGAAGACCCTCTCAGAAGAATCTCTGGAACCACTGACAGAGATCCTGGGAGACTCGGAGAAGGCGCAGGCTATAATAGATGCGTCGAAGATGTCAATGGGCATGGACATATCGCCCGTCGATTTGATTAATATACAAATGTTTGCTGCCCGGGTCATTGGATTAAGTAATTATAGGTTTGTAATATTTGATATTATATACTTGTCACATATTGTATTCAGTATTCGAATTTGCGATATTAGGAGCTCTATCTGTGTATTGGTCCGTACGAACGTCCCCATCTAATATAGTATTTTGAAAATGAGACGAAGCAAAGCTTTCAACGGCGCGGCGGCGACCACTTATAATCAAATGGCTTAACTATTCATGTGTCTGTTGTACTTTTTGCATTAAATGTAATTTTTGTTTATAACAAATTTCCATAAAAATTGTTGTTAAAACATATTAATTGAGTCTTATCGTCACACCGACTAATTAGAATTAAGTTTCTATTAAAGTTTCAAAACATTACAATTTTAATTTACCTTGTGTTCAATAGATGGCGTTGTACGTCCGTTGTAATACATAAACGGGATGACGTTCGTCTTGTATTTGTCGCCGCGGGAGTACGGCTATAGTACTTACCGCTAACCAAAGCCGAATTCAATTTACGCACATACTAAATCAGTTCAGACTTACATTTAACATGGGTGTGGTGAAGATTCGTCTTCCGTTGCTCCAGCTTGATGGTTCGTTCAAACTGTGTAAAGTATACACAGTTATACAAGACCTTCGATCTAGTGGAGTGGTTTGAAGCGGTATGAAATAAATAATCCACGATGGTGGTAAAATGTTGGTAGCCAGATTTGGACTGGTTAACACGCGGCGGGATTCGACCGAAGCAAATAAATGAGGGTGGATTTGAATTTATGCCCAATAGGCGCTAAGAGCATTCCTCTACTTAGAGCTCTTAGTAATTTCTTTTTAAGTACATCGTTTCTCAATACTGTTTAGAATCATTTCGGTATTACTAGGGTTGTCAAAGTCAAATCGTTTTGAATAAATAGCCATAATTGTATGCTGGAATCATTGAATATCTAATTCATATTATCCACGTTATTGTATTGCGGTTGTTAGACCGTAGAGCTTGTCCAGATCACGGGTCCTGGGCGCGGGTCGAGATTCGACGTATCGTACGCGGTTAACACCCGAGTAGGCTCGACTCGCGCGTGAATCGCCTCATCTGGACAAGCTCTTAGGTGACTAAACTGGCATTGATAATAGTTATGTTAATTACCTGAACTTACTCTCCCTTTTCATGTTCAATTGTTCAAAAAAATGTAAGTGTCATGATTATTTGCACAGGAAACAAATAGCAGAGTATCTCCACACTAAAATGAACTCGGTGGCTCCGAACCTCACCACCCTGGTTGGAGACCAGGTGGGCGCGCGTCTCATCTCCAAGGCTGGCTCTTTGACCAGCCTTGCTAAGTATCCTGCATCCACACTTCAGATTCTTGGTAATTATTGAGTCTTTGAGCTTTGACTACACCTTAGTCCAGTGGATAGCGAGCCTGCCTGTCGATCGGCCGGGGCAAATATTTATTTGACAGATAAATGTTTGTTCTCGAGTCATGGGTGTTTGTGTATGTCCATATCACCCATCATACAGGGAGTCCTAGTGAGAGTGTCAATGTGTGAACATTATTAATTTTATTTGTATAATGTTATCATTAAGTATCACATTATAGTTATGTCCCGAAAATAAATAAAAAAATAAATACTTTATTCTAAGGGGGGTGATAGATAGTTAAGTATTTAAAAAAGTATCATCAGGACTAAATGGGTGATAAAGAGCTCGGAAAAATCTCCATCAGAAGAGATCTGGCTGTTATAAATTCGTTTCGTGTCTTCATAGTGATGGAATAAATGTTTTTTTCTTGTTTCTTTCAATGTGTGATAAAAATAGTTTTAGATTTATCTGAGTATTTCAAACTAATTTAGTCATATTCTAAACGAAGTTAAAAATCATTTATGATGTCATTAATACACTTCTGTACAGATTTATGGTTTCTACCGTTTCGAAAAGGTGCTTTAACATTGAGGAGAAGAAACGGTGAAAGAAATTCCTCAGCACAACTTTTAAATCAATTTATAGCAATTAAAGTGTTCTAATTAAATCAATAACTTTAACAGGTGCTGAAAAAGCTTTGTTCAGAGCGTTGAAGACTCGTTCGAACACACCCAAGTACGGCCTGTTGTACCACTCGACGTACATAGGTCGCGCGGGACTCAAAAACAAGGGACGCATCAGCAGATATCTGGCCAATAAGTGCTCCATTGCTTCGAGGATTGATTGCTTCTCTGGTAAGTCTCTGTAAACATTAGTTTATTAACAAATGATCATGTTTTTCGCTGTGTTTTAAATATTATACGTACCATAGACCTGTCGATCAAAAAGGTGACCCACAAGTGCTTTATGACCAGTTATTAAATGAACTCTTAAGCTGACATCATAAAAGGAAGGTCATATTAACAAATGATTAACAAATTCTATTTTGAAGAGATCTGTCGATATACATATCTTATCGATTTTAAGGTATTTTTTTTAATTCAACAATTTTTTAACATAGTCTCGTTATTATTGATAGAGTAAGTATTAGAATATTGATAATAGAAATTAGACACTTGCGTAAGTCAAGATGGGTTGATATTCTGGTTACTTTGGGAACCACTAAGCTGTAATGAGGATTACCTAGAGAAATGTTGTTTTAAAAACATTTTGCAAGAACATGTTAAGATAGAAAGTAAATTACAACTTTTTGTAATGTTATCAAAGGGCATTATCTAATTGCATTAAAAATGCGTAATGTACCAAATAGGTATTGTGTAGTTTATTTTTAATGATAATCCTGCTTCTGATGTCGTTATATTGTGATTTGTAGCTCTGTATACCAGCAACATATTAAAATGTTTGTAGCTTGACGGTAGTTATAGTTATTCGTTTGCTTTTTTAAAGTTACCTATGTGTGTGTATTGGAATCGTTTCAAGAATTTGAATAAATAAAGTAACTGAACATTATTATCGCATTATAGACTTGAATCCTAATAACATCAAACACATACAGGGATATTTAGATTTTAGTCTAATCCAATGGAATAGCAGGACCCCCTAATACAGGCGCTGAGTGTTCAAAAGGTAGGTCCCAACTGCCGTATTGTTACTATATCCTTTGGACCAAAATATTTTTTTTTCTGAGAAATTCTGAGAAGTGGGGGTTTTAGCGGAGATAATAACTGGATTTTTTTTTTCTTACCTTTTCGTTTTGTAATCAATGGGAGGGTCTATGACATATAGTGCAGTATACTATACTATAAGTAATATCAGTTTTAAATTCCAACGGGAATCAAATTCGGTATTAAACGGGTGATCCCTACCCAGATGTTTCGAATGAACGAGTCCGTTAAATATAAAAGCTAAGGAGCGGCTACTATCCAATTGTTCTATGAGCGTTACTTGTACATGTAAACAATGTAGAAAACTGACAGTGTTTTAGGTACAGTAGCGCCATCTATTATCATATACTGGAAATTCAGTACATCTTTCAATTTGCATGTTTGATCTATCGCTAGTTCTTTGTATACTTGCGGTAATAAAGCACATGCTACATTGAATGCATTGGCATTGTGGGGTTTCATAAATTTGTATTTTGTAACCTTAATTTAATTTGCTACATATTTAAAAGAAATGTTTGTGTAAAAAATATGGAACTCATGGTTCACCGCGAAGCATAAGTATCACCTCTTAGTCGAGGAATTTTACCGGCGGCCTTCGTACGCTGGTGAGGACACTTGCATACTTGATTGCTCCATGATACTTATAAAGATGTGTAAAGTCTGCCAATCTGCACTTAGCTGGGTCAATGGACCAAGACCTGAACCCCTCTTGTACTGTGAGGAGAGCCGTGTCCAGCAATGGCAAAATTGCAGGTTACCATGATGAACACAATACACCCTTCTTACGTGCAATATTAATTTACAGAAAACCAAACAACAATATTCGGTGAGAAGCTTCGTCAACAAGTAGAAGATCGTTTGAAATTCTACGAGACAGGCGATATTCCGGCGAAGAATATAGAAGTGATGCAACAGGCAGCGGCTGAAGCAGCCGAAGAACTGCAACAGCAGCAGCTCAACAGCAAGAAAAAGAAGAAGAAAAAGGACAAGAAGAGGGAAACAATAGAAGTGGCTATGGATGAGGATTGATTGTTCAAATAAATAATCTTTAGTTTTTACAATTTGTTTTCTTAAATCTTATATAATAGTTTTGTTATCATTTATTGTCAACTACATATATGATAATTAAAAAAAATATAATTCCCCATTTAAATCATGATACAGATGATTGACATCTGCCAGGAGCCAGTGGCCAGTTGCTGGTGATATTTTAGTGATGTACTAAATTTGTAATTATAAGATTGTATTACATCGGAGAGCCAGTTTCGATGTTTCGTTCTGGGTCGACAACGCGTCGGTGATGTCTTCGATATTAGCGATATCCGTGGGCGACAGTTGACCGATAACCATCGGTCGCCTCGTCTGCTAAACAAACAGACTAGTCGACTAGTTACATAAAAAAATATTCAAATAGATTCTGCTTATAAATACACTAAGTTAAAAAATGTTGATTGACTCTCAATATTTTACAAATTTGTTTTAATTATTAGTAATAATAAAATCATGTATGTTATGTAAAATAGTTAACGATGAAAAAAAAAACCCGCACTCGGAAAACAAAAGTAAGAATTTCAGCTTAATTTCTTCTAAATATTACTGAGATCAGACAATTTTTAAGTGCAATTTGACATTTCAGTTAATTTAATTGTGCCTAAATATTAATACATTAACTATTGTTCGCCAACTGCTCGAAATGGATCATAATTATAAGAAAACTTTGTGTTTTCCAATTTTTATTTTTTAATCATACAAATAAAAAAGTTAATCTGTTGACGTCTTTGTCTATTTATATAGATACTAGGTTTCTAAAATTCACCAGTGCAGTAAAAACACCACTTATCGGATCCAACTATTTATGGAAGAAACAACCAGACAACCCCATAAGTGCACACACAGTTTCATCAAAATCAATCAAGCCGTTTAGGACATCTGAATTATTTATATAAAAAAAATTATTTACATACAAGAAACCTATAACATGAATAATCCACCTACAAAGGAAATTTTTCTACTGAAAATTCAACAAAAATGAAACAACAATACATTGAAATTATACAATACAATGTTGAAGTTATCGAGGTACATGCCGTGGGGGTCAGTGGAGGAAGTTACCGTTGCAGTTGATCTTGACGTTGATGTTGACCGAGGCGAGCTGCGTCACGAAGAACTTGAAGATGTAGGGGATGCAGATGGGCTGCAGCGAGCCCGCGCCGCACAGTCGACAACTGTCCGCGCCCACCCCACCCGCGCCCACGCCGCCGCTCCACATCGGCCCGAGTAGCGTGCCGCATTTCGTGCAAATTATTGCCTGTTGGAGATGATAGTCTCTTCATAAATTAATGAAATATATTCAAAATAAAGTTATCAACTGAACTTTACAATGCTTTCAACTAACACGACTGTACGTAATCAACTGAAACATGTAGGTGTACGAACGAGGATGCTTGTAATTCGAGTCGTTAATTCGTTTAGTTTTTAAGGTCTTAGCTGGTTGCCTAGCAACCGTATCTGCCGCTACACAACCAGCTGAGTTCTGCCGACCAGTCGCATGAATTAGGGTTACCTTGTATAATATAATCCATGCTAGTGGATTATATTTGCAAATATTGTTCATGCCGACGTCACAAATACTCGTTACGAGTTAAGGTGGATTTTTATATTTACCTACACGCCAAGGGCGCAACATCGAATTTACCTCCCACATTTGAGAAAACATTCATAAAATACGTTGTCATATTTGAAAAGGACGTTACTCACGTCGCTTTTGTCCGAGCAGTGGAAGAGCCTGTCCTGCAGCAGGAAGGCGGCGCCGTGGGAGAGGAGCGCGTCGCGTTCCATCTCCCCCAGCCGGACTCCGCCCCCGCGCCGCCGCCCCTTCACCGGCTGCCGAGTCAGCGCGTCGACTGCGCCCGTCGTCCGAACCTGTATTACGATATCGTCATCTTGTTTGAGGTCAATGCGTTAGATAATGACGCTTCTTTATTCATAAGTACAAGAAAATATAGTTAAAATATTTGGATTACAATTAGAAGCTTGTAGTGAAAATTGTTTTTATTATTTTTACTTTTGTGATATAAGCACCTCATAGCATAACCATTACATCCTGCAGTGATGTGGATATTTAGATACAAATGTATGAATATGACGTAGTTGCCAAATCCATGACTTTTTTACATAGAATAAGGCAATGATTGAGAACAATCCCACCTGATTGTATTATTCTTATTATTATAACATATATCATTACATATATTTTTACATATTTGTATTATGTCAACACATTCATAAGGCATTAGTGGTGTCGGCGATAGGCTTTATTTATTTATAACGTCTAGTAGTTGACAAGGTCGCGGCGACGGTACCTGCCACTTGTCGGAGACCATGTGCCGCAGCCGCTGGTAGTGCACCAGCCCGGTGAAGATGTCGGCGGTCAGCTCGCGGCCGTCGACGCCGCTGTACATCCGCTCGGTGCCGTAGTAGCTGTAGCCGCCGGCCTCCAGCAGCCGCCCGAAGTACCCGACCGCCGTGTCGCGCTCGTTGAACCGGAACGGGGTCGCGTCGTGCACCTGACGCACCAACGGACGGACGGATTGCGATATGTACACCGACTGTTATTCGTTTAATACAATCACCATCAGCACCCGGTCGCTGATGAACCGGTTCCTCGCAACCACCTCGGCATCATCATCCATCACATCTCCCACAGCTACCTCCGCCGTACTTAACACACCTCCCAGTACCGTCCTTACCGAAACCACCACTGTGACCACCATATATGTCGTTCCAGTAAAAGACAACCGAAGTGCAGTGCCACACCGACAGACACCGGACGCGGTACTCACGTGTCCGTGTATACAGGCGGCCTTGCCCGCCATGCACTCGATCATCATAGCGATGGTCATCCGCGAGGGGAAGCCGTGCGGGTTGAACAGCACATCCGGCACCAGCCCCGTCTCCGTGAACGGCAGGTCCTCCGCCGCCCACAGCTGGGAGCAGATGCCCTTTTGGCCGGCGCGCGACGCGAACTTGTCGCCCACCGTTGGGTTCCGCTGGGTGGGGTGAAAAAAACAGTACCCTAGTGTCATCATTCTCAACTCAAATTCTCAATTCAATTCAAATTGTCAATCCCGACGACACACCTGTATCCGCATGACGATGCAGGCCTTCTTCGGCGCCCGGGGGGAGAAGTCTCCGCAGAGCCGCACGCTGTCCACGAACACCTCCTCCTTGCCGTGGTAACGAGACACCACGAACTGACTCTTCTCACCGTCGTAGTAGCTGTCGACAGGGTACGTGCACGCGTAGCGCGTCTTTTTTTTATAGTTTGAGAGGCAAAAATTAAATGCACGACCTGATGATGAACGATCCCTTATGGTTATGTTAATGCCACCCCGGCTCAGAGAGAAAGAGAATTCTATGTCTGCTTTAGGGATACTTCTCAAAGAAAGTCGAAGACACATTTAAGAGACACTTTTTTATAGAATGACTGATTCAATACTTTAGTAGCAACGTATCCAAAACAAGCAGTGGATAGTATGTACAGCGGGAGGTGACCAAGTACTTCCAGGTCGTTGTCATCCATCCATCAGCTCCAGCTTCCGTGTACCAACCTGTAGAACGGATCTTCGGGCTGCACCCTCGCGCCCACAGCTGGGAGACCGTCCTCGTCTATGTGATCGACCAGGTCCAACTTGGTGGGGTCCCTGCAGAAGTACGAGGAGGCGTGCGCCAGCTCGATGAACTCCGACTTGTACACGGTGCCCGCGGCGAAGCCCCGCTCGTACGCCGACTTGTTAATTATCATCGCGTCTTCCATGTCATAGCCCTGACGGATACGGTAAAAAATATAGGTTAGAAACCAGGGAGTTCCCCGCTTCCTTCTTGCCTGCCAATGCGTCAGTGACGGCTTTAGTATCATGGTTGTGACCATCGCCATCAGGTGAGTCTGTCTGTTCGTATGTCGACCATTCACATATGAAAAATATTCTATTAAATTCTATACACTTTATAATTTATTTTATTTATAATTTACATATTTCTGAAGTTACCAAAGTTAACTGTATTAGAAGTTGATAAAAACGGAGATAACAAAAAAAAACCCAAATATAGGCCCAGCGTGAGTCCGTTTCACCTTGCCATAACTTCGTCGGAATATCTTATAGCTTTAAGGACATTATTTTAGTTACAAATCACCGAATTAATCTTGTTATAATTACTGAGCGAAATATACATTACTTTCTTTGTTCCCTCTTTGCTATTATTTATATATCATAGTATTGAAATACATAAACATTTATTGATTTAGATGAAATTGTAACGAAAAATAATTTGCATACCTCTGTTTTGACCAATATGATCGACTTAAATAGTAATAGACTTAATTAACAGTAATTAACTTAAGCAAAAAAGTGAAATAAGAAATAGGCATAATATGGTTACGTCTTTATATCGTCTTCAAAAGGTTCAGCGTTCCATTATGGAGTTCGTTTTTACAATAAGGTTCCTAAGTTGATACGCGAGTTGCCCATCGGAACTTTTAAGCGACGCATTAAAATACAGCTTATAGGCAAAGGATATTATAGTATAGATGAATACATTAATGACAAGGACAAAATTAGTGTCGAAACCAGTTCCGCACAGGTCTAAACTTTTGTAATTACCATGTGTTGTTTAAAAGATGTGCCGATGAGTTCCTTTCGCCGTTTCTCCTCCTCGATGTTAAACGAAACGGTGGTAGAAGCAAAAAATTACGTTCCTAAGTGTATTTACAGAATACCTATAGGATTAAATGATTTTAAATTTCAATATTTTTGCAAATAAATAAAAAACAAGTACGCAACTAAATCCACAACTCACGGTGTACGATATGACGGCGACGATGGCGTTGGTGCCCATGGGGTAGTCGTCGAGACCCACGTTGTCGTAGTGGGCGGGGCGGAACAGCGGCGTGCCCGGCGTCTGCAGCCGGTACAGCTTGGTGTCCGCGTTCGTTGCCCACGTGTGGATCGGCGTGCCCATCGTCTGCTTGCCCATCTGACACTGGTACATGTTGCTGGCGGGTTGAGACCGAAACTGATCGGTTGTTTATATAATATTTATTGTAACATTGGAAAGGTTTTTACGAAGGGCGGAATTACTGCCTAGTGGCGTTCCACGGGTCGAACTATAATATGTAGGTGAGTCGCAAGTGAGACGAAGATAGAAAAAAAACAGTAATTGCAATATATATAATTTAAGAATTTAATTATTAATTGGTAGTAATTGTTTGAAAAAAAAACCTGAGGAATAAATTTTGTTATTAATGGAAGTACAATTTGAATTATAGTACAATTTAAATTATAGTGTTGTTGCCATTAAAATCACCGGTCCAGCTTACAATTAATAGGATCAGCCATCGGTGCGCGGAAATGAATTGTTATTAAACTTCTTATTATTTAATTAAAAACCACAAACGACCACAACCCAAAGACAAACATTTATAAGTCAGGCAGTTGGCCGGCAAGGTCACTGCCGAGTTATATGATGGTCATTATTTTATTTTAAGGTCAAAACTATAATAAAATTTGAAAGAGTAAGTAACTTGCAAGTAAGTAACTCGGTCAGCGCGGCCGACTATGGCCTTTGCCCCTTCTATTGTGAGAGGCGGTCTGAGAGTCGGGCTGTGGAGCAATATGGGTCGTGCTGATAATGACGACAAGGTGATAACTTACCGCGGGGACTGGTTGCAATCCGGCATGGGCACCAGCTGGGCCAGGTTGCTCATGAACGCACACTTGGATAGCTCCAAGTGTGTTGTCTTGCCTGGACAACACATTGACATTGTTAGTTCACTGTGGTGAAGTGAAAATAAAATGTACAGTTAACGGTTCCGCAGTGGAAACTAGGGATGTTTTGGATATTGTAGTATTTACAATACTTACATGTTTTTATATCTAGTATTTTGGCACTCGCATAGTTTGTAACTCTTATAACACTCCTTTTGTTAACTTCTCTTATAATTTCCTGTATCTTTTATCCATTTATTCTGTAATTTCTTTATATATTTTATTAGTTAAATGTTTTGTTATTGTTGTCAAATATTTGACAAACGTCTTAAATTATTGTCATCATTACTTTTATTTTTAATCTGTATAATTTTTATCCTTTTTGTTAACGTTCTTTATTAGGCTGAATATAAATTTTAAATTCATAAATAGAATATAATAAGAGAATTATTCCAGAAGATTCGACTTATAAAAGGCGAGCTGTGACGACATGAACACTCTCTATCGGACTCTCTAACAGTCTCTCTGAGTCTCTCGCGTGTTGGTCACAACACTGGTAGCTTGAAGCAGTTACTCGCGTGTGGGTCGCAAGTCTTGGATCTCTACACTACCAGTCTCTATCAGTCTCCCTCTCGTGTGAGTCGCAACTCTTGGATCTCGACGCTGACAGTCTCTCACGTGTGGGTCACAACAGTGATAACTTGAAGGAGTCTCATGCTGATCTACATACTTCGTGCGCCCTAACGCACGCCTGGTTAAGGCGGTCTCCGTGTGCGGAACACCAGACAATCTACGCGTCTCGTGCGCCCTTAACGCACGCTCCAGTCGCCGAGGTCTCCGTGCGCTGAACGCCGGGGACTCCGGTCGTCTCGTGCGCCCTAAACGCACGCTCCAATCGCCGAGGTCTCCGTGCGCTGCCCGCCAGAGAGGCGACGGGCCTACCTTCTTACTTACAAGTGACCTTCTTTTTAGTTTCTTAATCTTGTAACTACTGTATTTTAGTCATTGTAACCGCCAGGAATTCTTAAATACATTATATCTTCTTAAAATATCTACATCTTTCATTTTAACGTTACAATATGGAATTTAAGGTTTGAATACGGATATATGAATAATATTTTACCGGTTTCGGTTTCGGTTACCGATATGTAATTATTTCGGATATCCCATGGTTTCGGTTACGGTTACGAAGCTCCACAATATCCCCGGTAGAAACTATACTAATAATAAAATTGTAATGATGCCTAATTTGTATATTAAATATATTTTTAAAATTTAAATGTAGGTAATGCTATCAATATATATGTAAAAACATATTTTTTATTACTTAAGTCTGTCTTATTACGTATTATCGTAATTTACAAATACGTTTAATACTATCCAAATGTGTCCAGTGGTCTTAGTTTTATATGTCAAGAGACAGACAGATAGACAAAAAAATTCCATAATAAAGGTCCACTTCTCTATTATCAATTTCTTTACTATATCTACAAATTTTTGTACATTTGAATGCACGTATACATTGTAATCGCACTATATCAATAATAATTGGCCTAATTAAATTTTATACATTTATTTTTAATAAATAAAATATTAAAGAGGTTTGCAAAGTTATATTGCAAAAATTTCATAGTGACAATATATAAACTCATATCTCTACTGTCAACAGTAGCTGTCATCCGAAATTACTTCTTATACAGGTATAATTATGTACCTGTATGTATGTATATATGATCCTTAAACATATTACCAGAACACATAAACATATACTAACATATTATGTATATGAAATATATATTTGGCATAGGTTAGCTTAAGTCAGATACAATCTTCCATTTGGTATTTACCACCAAAAATAAATGCCTTTTGAATATCATATTTATGATGCAAGTAAAGATGAAGTGAATCTCAGTTTGATTGTTTATTTAATTATTAGATATATGAATTCATGATTAATTTGCTGAAAATAAAATATTAAAATGCAGAAAACAACATCATAAAATACTCCAGAAATCCTGTCTTACCCAAAGTGTTATATCACACTTCAAGACAGGGTGTGTAAATAAGAAAACTCTCAGTCATGTGTGTATTTAGTATTAAGTAAGTATTTAAGTAGACTTTCTATGACCGATCCTTCACCAAAAAAAAGCGAAACACTCGACAGTACCCGGATACATCTCCTCCTGGGTGACGGCAATGTCCAGGTACAGCTGCTCCATGGTGCCGACGAGCTCCAGCTGGCCCGTCGACAGGTTGATGACGGGCCGCATGAGCCGCGCCCCCGTCGTGAACAGGAACACGCCGGCGTACTGCGAGCTTATCTGCCGACATCTTTACACCGTCACACGCACGCTCAACGACTGTTAGGTGCCGGAACGACTAGATTGAAGCATGACCGTCGCATACCACGCTAAGTGGTAGAATTGGAAATCGCACTTCTATGAAATTATCAGTCCCGTGTTGTTTTGTTACCCGCCTTCTAAGATGGGTGAAAGTAGCTTTTTTATCGTTAATCAAAATTTTATAAAAAATCAAAGTAACATGTAATGGTCCTTCGAGCCCAATTTCAGACAACGACTGCAGGAGTACATTGTAACCACTTTCAATGAGTGATAATACTTAGCAGTCGTTACACCACGTCGGAGGCCTTCGGGCGTAACAGTTTCTGACGCCCGTATTGCGACTAATATCAATCAATATCGAAGCAACGTGGACTAAGCTCCGACCTTTCAGTTAAGTCAACGTGCCGCGTGAAGTAGATGACAGGTAATTTTTTATTATTATTATTTATAACTATTATGACTAATCTCTGGTTGGCTTAAAATATAACCTATACTATAATAATATAAACAGAATGCGAATTTTGTGAGTTTGGGGGATTGTGTGTGAGAGAATAATCCCTGGAACCACGGAATCAATGAAATTTTTTTTAACTATTTGGAAGGTTAGGT
>PDGT01000028.1:4041991-4095772 GCA_003671415.1 Megathymus violae
GTGTATGGGGGGGGTTAGAGATCAAGAGCTACCCAGGTAGATCCGTGTTCTGTAACACTCACTTGAAGTGCGACATATATCGCATCCTGTTGATATTCTCTGCGACAATGGTGAGCCCCTTGTACTGCGCGAGGTTCACGTTGTTGGAGGGCGCGTTGCCGGTCGCCAGAAACGTCTCGAACTTCTGCTCCAGGCCGCCCGACATACGCAACAGTTGTTGAAGCTCCTTCTGTAAGACAAGCCGTGGTTGACGCTTAACGCATCGAAAATGTTAAAATCGTCGTGGAAAATGGGACTAGTTTTAGTTTCCTACCTGAATTCCACTCGAAGATCAGTGGGTGGCGATGTGGTTTTCGATATGCCTTTTAATACAATAAGTGGCAACATGGTTTTCAATACGATTTGCAATGTAGTAATCTTAAAATTGGTAAAACGATATTGAGCGTGTAATCAATTCAATCCAATTTCACAAAATCTATAAGAAATTACACTTATACTAATCTTATTGAAACTTTTTCAGTGAAACTTGTCTATGGACTACTTCATTTTTGATTATACTAGTTCGCGATACACGATCGTTGCATACAAATGTCTCGTTTGCTACAAAATGTCTTTACGAGAATGTTATATGCCATTAACTTGCCCGCGTCGGTATTCCCGCCTACTTACGATGTGGGCTGTTAGAGGAGAATGAATAGGCCCTTATAAGTTAATGCGTTCAACATCTTACCACCTTCTTCACCATCGCTTACCATCAAGAGGGATTGTTGTCAAGCGTTAACTTATTAAATGTAAAAAAAATAATTGACGAGTAATTTCACAGACACCCACATGTTTTAGCTATATGTACGTCCTTATAATAAACCATATTTACGAAGAAAAAAAAATACCACAACCTAGAAGGAAATGGATTGGCGTTTGCTGAACAGTGGATAGACTGAAGGTGGCAACTAACTGTAATATAGTGTAAATTCAGTCTGCTAGTGGACGCTATCAGACTAATAACAACTAGTGAGGTTTACCAAATTGCTCTTCTGCCACATGGTGAATTACACCTTAAGCCCTTTATAGAAAAAAAAACTGAGCCCAGCTGTGAGACAGTCAGGAGATATGATAAATAAAGTAAACAGCAGGTGTATGATATTCAATTATGGCCTAACAATTCTTAAAAATGAAATCTGATCAAATAGAACTATGGTTCTATTCAAGTTTGCATACAGACACGGCCGTGTTGGTCATTTAATACCATATGGGCTGGCTACATAAACACCTCCTCGAGTTTGATTTTAAAAAAAGGTTGATATTCTTACCAAGCTCAACACCAACTTTTTGCTACTTTTAGCCCGTTTCAAGATATTGGCCTTGAGAATGTAAAGAAGGGTCTGCAGGCGTTCCTTGAGTACCTGCAAGTACAGGTGACCACCAACCTGCACCTCTTGTACCATCACTGCGTCGGCTCCTTCCACCTGCAAAAACAATAACACATAATTTATATTATTAATAGCTAGCTAACAGTAGATAAATGGTTCCTGGGTATAAAGGACTCCCTACCTCTAAGGCCCAAGCGAACCTCACCTGCTTGTGGTCTCTATTGAACAATACACTTATTTCTTACCAGTCAAGTAAAGAACCTTAGCAACCATGCACTGGTGCCGTCAGGATTAAACTGGGTGTTACAAGCTCCGCAACCGCCAACAGAAGTAAACCGTTCATAATAGCTTCATCCGTTTTTTAATAAGATGCACGAAGTAGGAGAAATGTGCTTATATTCAAAGTCGGATAAAGGTGACCTTTTAAAATATAATAATGATGTTAGGCAATTCAGTCCAATTTCTTAGGTAGTCATAAAATTATTTGCTTACTTACACATATAGCCCTAAGATTCCACTAATAACAACCAAGGTTTGAGAACAATTTATGTGCCAGTTATATTGCACGGTGAAAATTGCAACTGGGTCTCTACACTCGGCAACATCACAATCAAATAGAACCACGATGTGGTTATAACTATGACGACAATATTTCAACACTCACTTTAGACTTATTCTGCACAACATCATATAACTTGTGTGCCATGTAGACCAAAGCATGAAACTTGTCCTTATAGTCCGCCAGGTGTATCATAACGCATCTCTTGAGCAGGAAGTCCGCCGCTTCGAAATCCGTAGCCCACGGTGGCAGCTCGCTCAGCCTGGCCCGGAACATGCGGCCCAGATACGACCGACAATCCGCTGAGGAGTGCAAGCCTTCCTCGTGGAGCTCACGTAACATATTTTGGATGCAGCTAAAAATACAATATGTTTTTCTTAATATTAATTTAGTGATATCAAAATAGTTAATAAGAGTTAATTTGGAGAATTTCTACTTTTCGAGCTGAGGACATTGTTCTCTCCCATGATCCTGGACGCATGCACACCCACAACGTACGTACAAATTCACATACATACATAGACATTTACTTGAATCCAAAATCACTTATTAATAGTAGTTTCATTGGAATTGGCGCAATACAAAAAAAAAAGTTTCTTGGACATCCTGCATGGTAGTGCTATATCAAGTAGTAACACTACATAGTAACAAATGAAAAGCGGAGAGTACAGACTGTTCATTGTGTTTATATTACCGAGATCGGCGGCACACTCACTTGACATAATACAAGTCGTTCTTCTTCCCGTGCAGCAAAAGGCTATATATGTAATGGTCAGGCCACTCCACCAGACACTTCATGATGAGCAGTAGAGGTGAGTAATACATCACTTTGCGGTGCGAGAACATCAACTTACAGGTGCCGTTTTGTAGGAAGTGTAGTACGTTGTTCTGGAAACAAACACATGTATACATATACTATAAACACACCGGCAGAATTAGCGGAACATAAAAAAAGGAAAATCAAATGTATTTTTTTCGTAACACTGGCTGGTTACATTACTTTTTTTTATTTATGACTAATTTGAAAATGGAACATTAGCCGACGGTCACTTTTTTCATTCGTTTGTTTTAATTTTTCATTCGCACATTTCTATCGGTTGCTTCTAAATTGATTTTCCGTTTGCGTAAAGTTTGTAATTTTCGTTTGAAAAACATTGTATTGCAGTTTTCTGAGGATTTTGTGTTTTCTCGCATATTGATCAGTTACGAGCATAGGTTATGCCTGATTTAACGCTATCAGAAATCATTAGGGCAGATGAGATGGGAAGAAATGGTCAATCCTACAGATCGATTGCCACAAGACTTCCTCGATCGTTATCAACGATTCATCGTAGCATCCAACGGTACAGATTGACGAATTCTTTAGTGAGGAGACGAGGACAAGGCAGAAAGAGGTGTACTTCAAGGAGAGATGACCGTTTTTTACAACTTCAAGTTCGTCGGAACACGAAACTGACGGCGGTGCACAGAGTAAGAGTGAGTGAGCCAACAGTTCACAGAAGATTCGAAGAAGTCGGTATAGGCTCATTTGTGCCCGCCAAAAAACCGAAACTTGAGAGACACCACCGCACAAACCGACTATACTTTGCTCGTGAATATCGTCATTGGAACTCCGACGAGTGGGGACAGATTCTCTTTACTGATGAATGCAGAATTCTGTTAAATCAGATTGATGGAAGGCAGCGAGTATGGAGACGCAAAGGAGAGCGTTATATCCAGCCGAATTTTGAAAATTCAGTGGCATATGGCGGCGGCTCAATTATGGTTTGGGGAGGAATATGTTTAGGAGCTCGCACAGAGTTGGTGGTGGTCGTTGGCGGGAATCAGACTGCAAATCGGTATATCAGGGAGATTTTAGAAGAACATGTTGCGCCATTTGCCCCCTTTATTGGCAACGAATTCATTTTAATGCAGCATAATGCTCGGGCTCACAGTGCTCGTATAGTACAGGCATACCTAAACCATGTTGGTGTAACGGTGATGGAGTGGCCAGCACGGTCCCCGGATATGAATCCAATCGAACATGTTTGGGACTTGCTAAAATCCCAACAATCTGAGCGAGTTACGAAACGCATTACTTGAAGAATGGCAGAGGTTGCTCCAAGAAATCATCGACAGCATCATCCACAGCATGCCCAGACGGATGGAAACCTTGGTCAGAGCACGGGGGGAAACACTCGTTATTAAACATGCATTTAATTAATTGTGAACCGTCAGAAAATTTTAAATTTTCAAATGTTTCTCTGTCATTAACGATATCGAAGAAAAATGCATTTTGTTTCATTGGTTTTTTTTTTCATTAAACTTTATCTATGGTGTTGCAAATTAATGTGAAAACATGTCAATTTAATTTATGTTTCGTGTTTAATTATTATTTGTTTAAAAATAAAATTAACTATTTGACAATATCCCTTTTTTTTATGTTCCGCTAATTCTGCCGGTGTGTGTATAACGATGGAGAACTCAATCCACCTTTGAGGTCGGGATATCTTCCTTTGTTGTTAATGCACACTGTTGAGTAATAAACGACGCAATTATACCAGATTCCTCCGGTTGGAGATCGCTAGGCTCTGTATCACGCAGCCTAATTGCAATGGTACGCATGCACGGTGATACGGTCCATTATCTTACTGGCGACATGTTTCGGGTCCATTTCGAAAGCAGATACATAAATTCATCGCTTCCTTCTTAACCGACAATGCGATGATACCACAGGTGTTGATTGGCCATGCGATGACGTCACGGATGTGACAAAAATAGAAATCTCCAACTGTGGTGATGACTACATAAGATGGTACGTTCGTTCGATTGCAAGCTGTTAATACAATTCAGCCTGCTTGGTGCAGGAGCAACTGTACAATTTATAAGTCTCGTTGGAAAACCAATAAAAACCTAGACTCCTACTATTATTTTCGTAATTGAGTCTCATGCTATGATTTGGTAAACATACTGTAATTATGCTACGAAGAATGTTACTTTAGATAAGGATCTTAACGTAAATGTAAAGATTGTTTCCGAACCGAACCAAGGGTGGGCAACTAGCATATTAATTATTTTTTTTAATGTTAATAGCCGACAAACGAGCAGACGAGCAACCTGTGGTAAGTGGTCACCGTCGCCCATGGACATCAGTAAGGCTAAAGGTATCACCGATGCGTTGCCGGCCAGGAAATGAGAAGGTAAGAAAGAAAGTATTGGCTCTCAAGCCTCCAGCCTGAACACGAGTCCTTTGGCGGCTAACTCAAGCAGGAGGGTGGACGCTAGCCAGGCAGGTTTCACGGATAGACAATAATACCAGTAATAATATTAATGACTTAATAATAATACTAATAATATAATCTTTATGCAAAACCCTACCACCAAGCAGGCCGGCTTTTGTCGTCTCTTACGACACCCTGTTCTGCCAGCATAGGATTGGGGGGAGTATTCTAGGCCGCCCCAATACGGCACAAAGACAATAAATATTTATTCATGAGTTTATCAGTTTTTTGCAGCTTCTTTATTCAGGACTGTTTATGGTAGCGATTTTTGACCTATGTTCAAATACTTACATACTCTGAAAAAAATATCATTACAATTAACATCGTTACTCACAGTTGTGGTCTGGTCATTTGTAACACAACGCACAAGGATACCGTAGTCTGAGAAGAGGTTTCCCCTCATCTTCCATCCTGATCGCTTGATGGCCACCGGGTAGTTCCTCCTAGTGACGAGCAGCATTCGCGCTAATCTTTCATGACCCTGGAAATTATTATGATAAATTTCAATACTGTGGAAAAAAGTGAAGAGGAGACACAAAAAGAACAACTGATGATGTATCAGATGGTAGATAAATATTATCTGTAAGGTGGCGATTGTTTTAACTGTATGTGTATACACACATGCATGAGCATTTAATTTAAAAAAAGTATTTTTCATCATGCTCATTGCACCTTTGTGGTGCCAAATTTAAAGTCATTGTATATTTGTAAAATTACAGCATGAACTTCATTAGTGATATGAGAACTACTTTTTTCTTTGTTTTTTGTTAGGGATGATATAACTTCTCAGTTACTTGACTGATTAAGCTCATATCTCATTCTGGATATAAAAAAGCAGTTGCGTGATCAACAAGATGACAACAAAATTGGTAATCATACAATTTTATCAATAATAAGTTCTATGTGTTTCAGTTGTTGCAAAAAATGTTCAATGAATTAAGTTAATAACCTTTATGATAAAGTATCCTCCCCATTCATCTGCATGTTCATTGTGTTTGACTAATTCTTCTGGTGATAAGTCTGCTAAATGGCACATTTTTGACTGAAATATAAAAAAGATATCAGTATTTCTGTTATCCATTATAACTATAATACATATAAACAGATTATAAATATCTAAATTATACCTTGACCATAATTGGCAAACTACCCAGTGACCGATCGATAGACAAACTTCTGCCATCAAATTGAAAGGTGAGTCTGATTTTAAAATCACCCTTATATGTAGCAGCTCGTTGCCTACACTCCGTTGGTAAAACATTTTGATTTTTTACACCGACTGTTTCCGTTGGTACCGAAGGTTTTGCAAATGCAGCCTCATCTATGGTAATTTTCACACGTTCTCCTTGTGGAAGTTCAAACTCAGCGGGAATCAGGTCTGCAATGGCAGCTTTGAGTCCATCTTGGAGCATGTAGTTAAAGGAATCTATGTGGGGTGCCCCAAGACATTGTAGATACTGTAAATATTTAAAGAAATGATTTCTACTTCAAAATATTATGGGCTATTTATAAAAAAAAAAATTATAATTTATAACAAATGCATGTATGCATAGGAACTCAAATTTAAAAAACAGTGTGAAAGAGCTCATAACATATTATATGCAAATATTATAGTGTGGGAATTTTGTTTGTGTATTAAACTGTTGAACCTGGACGAAGTCGGGTGAATAATATAATAATAAGGATATCAGATTATATAAGATAAATATAAGAATATAAATAAGGAACGCAGTAATTGTAATAACTGAATAATTTGAAACATTTTGAGATCTAATATGAACTATGTAATTATGTATTAACATTTTAGGGATCTAAATACTACCAAATATTTGCATTTCAAGAATAAATCGCATTTTAACTGCTTGTTAAAAAAGCGTATAGGTTAGTTACCGGGTTAGCAGTTTTTGGCGGCTTTCTGTAGTCTGGATGGCTAGTATAAGCTAGAGATGGGTTCTTTATTAACTTTTTACTATAAATATTTGCAAATTTGTCCATATTACTAAGATTTACACTTCCGCGATATTTTTTGTTTTGACAATTCAAGTACCACAACAAAATCTTAAGTTGTAACACGTGTTACTGACATATGACAATGACGGCCTGAGATTATGATTTATGCTTTATTTATTTATATGCATTTATGCTTATGATTCTATCTTTATGGCCTTTACCATAAATTAAACACCAACGCATATCAGAGCATTCAGCTAACTTAGTGTAAAAAAAACATTAAATACCGGTAGTTTAGGTACTATGTGAAGCGCCTACCATGAGCACCATTCCAAATCAATGTTTGCTAGTCTCCCTGATCAATGGATTTTTGTAAAATGTATATATCCTAACATCTATATTTAAACACAGAAACACAAAATATTGAACTATAATCTGGCGCGACCTGAATGAATGAATATCGCGCGCTGCACGATAAAAAGTTTAGATCTGTGCCGCATTCCGGTGTTTATGTTGGCAAAGTTTTATTCATAAAACTAATAAACAATATCCAATATATGACAAGAAACCGAGTTTGATAAATTTTTGATTTGTACATAGGCAGTTTAAAATTCATATTTTAAAGCTTATCATAAAATAAGAAATAATATACTATAATCATTAGTAAGCATAAAATTTTGTTTAATAATAGTTTTATTTAGAACTAGCAAACTGCCCTCGCTTCGCTTAAGAAAAACTACCTCACGTTTAGAAACAGCATCTGCATTGTTTTTGGATTTGGTTTTATTCTTTCTATGAATTATAAATACATATATTAATTTATGACTATTTTATTTATATACGGATTGAAATGACACAAACTGCTATTTTTAAATAATGCTTAATGTAAAACATTAGTGACTACCGTAACTAAATCGGATCAACCGTTTCTGAGATTAGCGCGAACAAACGCACAGACAAACAGACAAAAATTCTAACAGCTATTGTTTTGAGTTCTATTGCGTCAATAAAAGCCCCCGATAGCAATTTTTCTCATATATCCCACATGTACAAAAAGCGAACAGTAAAAATTTTATTACATGTATAGATAGATAACGAATATATCTTGTTAAATATAACATATCTCAGTTGGCAGAGACTCCGACTGTCAAACAAAGGGTTTAATTAATATTTTATTTGTTAACAGTCTCGTGCGTATGCCTCTAAGTTATGAATGTGCAAATAGTTTATATTTTTTGTAATACAAGTAAAAAAGGAGTTATATGTAGTTGTAAATAAATTCACTAATTTAATTATTTGTTACATAGTTCAGGGAAGAGGAGGAAGGGCAGGTTGCTGGATCTATTTACGTCCCATTGACATAATCCACCACGAGAATTAATTTATACACGAGGATACACACAGGATTTGCTCCAATGTCGTCGATGAATGACACTGGGGTTCAGTCACAGAGTACATTAGGGTTCAGTGGCTTTTTACATGAGCACGGACACACGGGATTTAATCAATTCTCTCTCATTTAGTCACAATTAAAACTCTCCGGTCGTAGAGTACTTTTTGTTATCATTTTTGTATGTGCACAGAGTACCGTATAAAAATTACAGCGCTCATAACCAAGAGGCTTGTATCAAAATTATCGAGAAAGTTAATCCACTTTGGGCGTCGATACTTTTGGATTAGACGCGCTTCAATCGGGAGTGAGATGGTGATTTTTCAAACAATATTTGTTTAAGGATGTTGGGTTCGATTTTTAGTGTTACATATTAGTTGTTAAGACATGTCGAAGGTTTTCGGCGAGTATAAGAACTTCCGATGTTCAGACTGGGGCACCGCTCCATAAACTCGCACTGGAGGTATATGGAGGAGTAGGCATTAGGCCAATATGCAAAATGATGTGCAATCTTCGCAATATCATGACCAAAATCCTCTGACTGGATCTCTGGTGCGTCGAGGAGGCATGAGGCTGCACTACTGTATGTGTCCGTGCATGAGATATGAATTTGAAGTTTTAAATTTGAAGCTTTGAACCTCTTGACCTGCACAACTACACAACTTCTTCCTTAAACTCAAAATTTATCTTGAATTATTTTTACCGTGTTTCGACTGCAACAGATAACAAGCCAGAGAAAACGTTTGACAGTTGATTTAAAAAAAAAACCATCATAGTTAGTCGAGGTAGTAAATACTCTGTAAACGTTGTACTAGTATCATACGATAGGCGATACCCAACGTAAGGATGTCCTGCAGGAAGACCTGCAGCTATTATTTGGTCCGTCAGTTAATTAGTGCACTAGTTAACTAGTTAGTAGTCATGGCCCGGACACGAAGACGAATGAAGTTCAATACCAAATATGTTATATTGTTAGCTTTAACACTGATCACTAAAATCGTTATCAGATAAATCGATTTTTGTAATCAGTATTACTGCTAATGCATACGACATTATGTGTTGTAATATCTACTTTTATCTGATTAAATATTGGCTAACTATTTTGGCATTATAATAAAAGTTGCGCCTTTTCTGTTTTTCTTACGTTTGATTCGATTTAACGTAACGTCCACCTATTATTAAATAACAATGAACATAAAAATTTATAAAAAACTTTATATAGAATTTAAATCCAATTTGCAATCTGTTGGGAATGTCTTGCTCCCCCGCCAGACTGAGATTCATTCCTTCGTATAGTGTTTGTACCGATGTAACTGCAATCGGATACTAATGAAAACATGAAGTTGCGAAAGCTGTTTTTTTTTTCATAGTAGAATTACCAGATGTGGCAAAGGAACTTTTTAGTTATGCATGAATTTTTTTAGATTTATATTAAAAATTACAATCAATATAATGTATTTCAGGTGGACTTACATATGCTTTTTTTGAGCAAATATTGCATTTACTTATGTAATATTTAAACCTATATCTATGAATCCCCTAGTTGGTCACTATTATTATAGGAATCAGTATGTGTAAAATATTGTTGAAATGAATCCACTAAAGAATTGTGACACTGCGTCCTTACGTATGTAATTGTATTTAAAATAAAATGAAATATTAATTGCTAGCTGTAAAACTGCATCGATGTAAGGAATAAAAAAAATGTTATTCGACCAATGGGAATAGGCAATCTCGAAGTCGTGGGTAAATTCAAATAATTTGGCCAGTGTTCCAAAACCGTGCGCGCGAAGAGCGCGTCACGTCCTCAGTCCCGCGCGCAGTAAACATCGTGTTACATAATTTTAAATATCGAAGTTATCGGTCCCACTTATTTTATTTTTATCTTTTGTTTTTAGTGGTGCGTTGTGTTCAGACGGTCAATGTCGCTCTGATACTCTGATTTTTCACGTTCAGATTTCGGTAAGTTTAATTTGATTACCCTCATCTTAAATCGTTATAAAGTGCAAGAATATTTTATTTACAAAGCTTAATTTATCTTACTCTTTACTTGATAATTATTACTCTTTATTTGATAGGAGGGTGTTAAGTGAGCTGACATCCTATTGAAATCTAAATTGTCCATATTGAATGTAGTTTTATCTAATACATAAATAAAATATATTTATTATTGAATCGTAAGACAATCCTGTATAAATAAGATGTGCAGTAAAAAATTACACCATAGAGAATTTTTTAATACGCAGCCAATTGTTTTTAGTAATTGAAATAAAATTAGGTATTTTTACCTACCTCCATATTTTTATAATAATTACTTGTTATAGAATGTAATCTAAAGCTAAAATCCAAGCCTTTAATGCATATATTTTGATATTATAATTATGTTAAAAGATAGGATCGAGGCTTTTTGAAAACCAGATCTATTTTTTTGACGTTTACACTCACCCCCACACTAGGATTCCGTGTTGCGGATGACATGGACATACACAAATATTACATTACAAACACCCAGGACCCGAGAACAAATATTTATCTGTCACATAAATGTCTGCCCCGGCCGGGCTTCGAACTCGGGACCCCTCGCTCGGCAGGCAGGGCCATTACCAACTGGGCTATAGGGTCGTCAAATTATAGATACTCTTTAAAAATCCTTATTGAGTCAACCTATTTTGTTGGATTAACTCTATCTACGGGGTTTTCATAAATGGTGCCGTCCTCTTAATTTTATTTTTGCTATGACATAGGTAGGTATTTATTATAATGTATAATTAACCTGTGAACGATCGAAGTTTGCCCGAACACGTAACTCTACCAGTACATATGCAGATGGTAGCTGGTATCACAGATGCCTGGTTGAGTCTGGCTGTGTGACCGTGGGCTGCAGTGACCACGTAACGTGTATTATAACAGTGTTCATTATCAAATATCACAACAGGCCGTTTACTGGTGGGAAAGATAGAAAAAAATATATTAGTTCACGACCGATTAAAAGCTAGAATGATGATTGGAGGTGACCACTTTGTTGCAAAACTACACTTATCTATATTCCCTTCTGACGTCATGAAACTATAATTCATACTGGATTCATATATATATATATATATATTCTTTAATGTATTCTATAGTTTGCGAGATAATATTGTATTGTAGCTTAGATAGATTTTTGGTCAGCTGCAGGTGGAGATGGAACAGCGGATTAACCACCATAATGGTAAAAAGTAACCCTTTTTTGATATTCAAAAACAAAAGTAATATTACAGAACATTGTTAGGAAATATCCGTAAAAACCACGAAGCAAGGTTTGTCCCGGTTGCTTTTGAGTTCATACCATTACCTACAATACCGGTAACGTCAATGGAGAATAAATAATATTTCTCATATTTTATTGAAGAACTTGTTTTAATATAAATTACACCTATGACTATTAGTCGTAGTTTGTACCCATACTATTATTTCTCTGAATCTGAGTGAACAGAATAATTAGTTATTAATGCCATTTACGACAACGGTACGACGGCTCAACTCAAACGCAATGGTCTACACTGCTGACTCTGAAAGCCAATTAGCCGCATGGATATAAATATTTATTACATAACACAGACACGCTTCCACGTATTTATTTCCTTTGTCAATAAATGAATATTGTTTTACTCATTTGCAACGCCCATGACTTCGCAGGAGGTAAAATCATTGAGACTCAACCCTGGCCTCCGTCGTAGGAGGCAATTTGAAACTACTAAGTTTGTATTTCTTCTTTTATCGCCGAGTGTACCCAATAGACAGGTCCCGGAGAGATCGTCGTAGAGAACGATTAACTGGAAAACGTAGGATCACAACTGGTTACCATGTGACGCAGTCACTACTTGATACCAGGTGGACTGCATGTTTGTACTACTTACATTATCGATAAAAATATATTTATATTGTTAAAGCCGGACACGATCAATCTTGCCCTATTCGCCTGCAATATACGAAGGAATAAGGAGGTGTGAGTGTTTTTTATTTACACAATAGTTTGCCATGTGTGCTCCGCACTGCTCCCACTATATATCTAGTAACGCGTCTACATATGGCACGATAGATCTTTTTAATTGAGTGCCATGATAATTATAATGATCCGTTTCAAATAATAATCCCGATACTTGAGCCCTTGATGGTACTACTGCCTGCACAAGCTCTTCATTGGCTTGATCTGTGTGTATGCATTTGTATACTACTTTTCAAAGACTTACATTGTTTAAAACAAGTAACTTAAACTCAGCTTAAAATACGCATATAAATAAAGAAATAATAAAAAACCCAACTAAAATAATTGTAACAAACTTTTTTCAGGCATTAATTAAATTTTGTTTTTGCACTATTTTATGAGTCCTTTATTTTTTAGTTTTAGTAATTAAGAAAAAAATTTTTTTTTTTTCATAAAACAAGTTAATGTTTGACAACAATCCCACCTGATGGTAAGTGGTGGTGAAGTCTAAGATATTGAACGCACTAACTTATAAAAGTCTATTCATTCTCTTCCTTTTCGAAATTCATTAAAAGAACTAAGTGCTTGTAACCTTCATATCGCAGTCTATCACACTCTAGAACTTGCAACCTTTATACCGCAGTCTATCACACTCTAGAACTTGCTGGAATATTATAAAAATATATATTTTTTTAAGTTCATTGACACTTAGATTCACATTTTGCTACGAGACGTATATTAATTTATTGTTTAATTCTCAAATTTTAAAGTATGTTTTAAACGATCGAAATATTGATTTGCACTGACGCAGACAATGACATCCAAAATATAGCAGAAAGTCTTCAATTCTTTAACAATTAAAATTATAATTTCACTCTGTCCTTAACAATTTTGAACGTTCGGTCAAATATCCAACCCTTATGAAATGTGTCTAAAATCATTTCCACTTCAAAATTTATATGACTAATCTGCCTATATCTATCATTTAGTAAATTATATAATATATATATATAATAATAAACTGTTGATATTAATGTTAATTTAAACTTATATCATAGGGTTACATTTATTCATTTTAACAAATGGGTACCTACTTGCTATTTTTATGTTTTTTTCTCGATACTTCGACCCAATTACATAGTTATATGCATGTCTCAATCTCAAGCACAACCAGAGTAGAAAAATCCGTTAGGCATTACATACGCCTTTGTAATACCTACTCTAAAGAATTTTACGACTAATAAATAAATCAGTTGTATTTGTTTTTTTTGGCCTTTGTTTGCTGACCTAGATGGTCTTTTCTTATCTGAGTTACACATATACCCAAAAACGTGGCCGAATTCGGTATCCGGTCAAATATCTATGTAGCACTGTTTCTACTATCAGAGTGTTGACTTAAAGTGGTTCCATCGCATCGGTATTTCGTCATTATGCAGGGCTGTCACTTGATCTTTACTGTAACATAAATATAATTCATTTAAAACTTTTTAGTCTTCTCGTGAACTTGAGATCAATCTTGAGATTTCATCTCTTTCAAAAGTTTATGTAAGCGATGTTTGAATTAATGTGGATATGTAGCAATCATATTTATTAGTAGTAATATGCAGTGGGATACAATATAATAATACAGTCCGCACAATGAAATCACAATTTTCCTTTTATGTATTAGATTTTCCAAACATTCGACTATCTTCCTCAAAGATATTATAATAATAGCGTATAATAATATTTTTTAAATACGTTACGACGTCAAATTTCAAATCCTATCCACTGCTTGTTTAGTAACCTTGTATCCTTCATTGATATATAATAGTATATACATTTATCGTTGGAAGTCCAATAGATTGGAAGGTGGTGAACGGATTTTACCTTCAAACTTCTTAAATCTGCTAGAACTGCTCCTTGCTCGCACTCCGCGCACTATTTCTCTTTGAATTATCGTACATGTATGAAAAATACATAAGGCTCTGCTAATGCCATAACAATATTCATTTATACTTCATAATGAACTATGATTGTTATAAAAACAGTTTATATAATAACACAATTGTCACATTTGATGCAGTGTCTTGGGTATTCGTTATAATTAATTTGTAATTTTGAATTTCTGAGCCTACGGGATTCATACAGGGATTCCTAGTGCATTGGTCAAGTTTGGGAGAGTTCATTTATTAATTATTTTTGTAAAATATTCATAATACTTTTTAATAAAGTGTTTACCATAAAACCCCCGAATGTTGCATAGCAGAGAATATCCATTTCACTCCCAATAAAGCAGGTAGTTTTTTAAATGGTAACCCTTAAACAATTTTGAAATATTTCCCTCCGACGTGGACAAATTTGACTCAAAGTGCGAGCAAATCGATTAGATAATGTAAGTTTCGTACTTAGCGCAATTAGACAAAGGTGTTTACAAGCACATAATAAATTTTACGGCGCCTTATAAGGCTTAACGTTTATGCGATAAGCTACCGCGATTACACTAATATTGAACATAATAATGTTTACCAAGTAATAACCCGCACTCGAACGACTCGATCGTTATATTCAGATTTGGGATTATTACGAATGTCATAAAATAGATTTGTTTTATGTTAATAGCTGGTAAAGGACACATCAGCAGTGGACCTCCAAAGGCTGGTGGATGGATGATGGATGAAAGGACACATCTTGTACGTGAACTTCACCGTCCGCTTTCAGAACCCAAATTTGGAACCTCCTGTGCGGAAGACCCACGTACAAATTCAAAATCATTTAGGTAATTTGTAAATACATTTATACACATAATTTTTTGCTTCTACTGCCGTTTTGAAAAGGTGCTTTAACGCTGCGAAGAAACGGCGAAAGTAACTCCTCGGCACATCTTTTAAAACAACACATGGCGATTACAAAGCGAGTTTAAACCTGCGTATACCGGTTTCTACATTATTATTTCGTCTATGTCACATTCACTTATTCATTCTTTCATTCAATTCAATTCATTCTTTATTTAATGTTTGTTGAATACTTACTCTGCATACGAGATTGTAGATGTCAAACAGGTTCAATTAACGCCGTTGTGCTATTAACAACTCGCTAAGTACCGATAATGTGCTTTCGCATACCCGAGGCCAGACGAGAGCAGCCACAACAACTCGTTTGTGTCACAAGAATGTATGACTCATCCCTCTGGACCTGGCTGGACATCAGGCGGATCAGTTGACCATAATCCATTCTTTCTACTGTTCCTTCTGCTCCTCGTTGTAGGTCTGTGGAACGGAGACGTTCTCTCATAAATAGACATAATGATTCGTGGGCAATTTGTGAGGGACACATTTTCCTCAAATTACCTCACTATGTCACTTTTGTTAGTTGATTCAGCAGCAATATCCGAGTGATTTGAACGTCGATTTTCACTAAATACCATGAAATAAGTTTCCGATTGTCTGTTTTAACGAGACTATCACAAATATCGTCGCTACGCATGTCAAATTCCATATGTGCATTTTATATTTTTTGTTTTTATTAAAAATCTTTTTGTAATATGGTAAATGGAAACGAGTTTAAATAATTCCATAATGTGTTTTGAACGTTTGATTGTTTGACTCGTTTCCAGTTTGCATATTCCAAAAAGGTTTTTATTGACATTTTCATAATAAAACGGAAATAATTTTGAGTGCAAAAAACAAAAATGAAAAAATGCACATATTCGAATTTGGCAAACGCAGCTATGATATGCTGCACGGATTCTTGTTAACAATACACAGCTTATTAACGAGGTTTAAATGTATAGGGTACACATGAAAAATTTTGTAACTCCTGATAGAAGCCACTAATTTCAGACGAATGACCTGCGAAAATGTGTAATTGAAATAAGCCTATCCATGTCAGCAGACACTGTATAGGTACATAAATCTATTTGACCAGAATCTACGTTTATAAAACAGATTTTTACGCTGTTACCATATTATTTGACAATAATAATAAAGTTTTATATATACGAGTTGGATTGTACTATAAAGTAGATATATTATACAAATGCTTTAAGTGAAAGTAACAAGTAAACAAGAAAATACAATATATTTTTTACGCATTTGAGATTGCTTATCTGTAAGATTATTAGCTTATTCAGCATATTTAAATATAAATCATTTTAATTTATAACTTTATAATTAAATAATAACAAGTCTTCGGCGCCATCTATTGCCCCCTGTTGGTTACTATATATATACATATATTTATATTATATAAAATAAGATATTGCTTGACAACTATCCTACCTGATGGTAAATGGTGATGAACTCTAATATGTTGAACACACTAACTTATAATATCCTATTCACTCTCCTCTTGAAGACTCCCACGTCGTAAGTAGCCGGGAACACCGACGCGGGCAAGTTATTACAGTCCTTTGCAGTGCGCATGATGAATGAAGACGCAAACCGCGTCGTCCGTGCAGGTGGTACGTTCATTGCGTAAGGGTAAATACCTGCCGTCCATCGAGTTGTCCGATGGAGGAACGGCGATAGGGGAATTAATTGGAACAATGTCTGTGAAATATTATAGTATTTATTCCTGTGAATTTTATGCACTGGTGAAGTTGTTCACAATTTATATAATCAGACGTATCATCATTTTAATAAAAATGACTCAAACAGCAATTTTTCAAAAGTAAAATATCTTGAGAAATAACGTAATAATAGGTTTACACAACAGTCTAATTGACAGTCATAGGGTTCCGCGTTTGATTAATAGCCAGGACAAGTAGTCACATGACAGATAAATGGTGTTGGGTTTAAGGTATTTGCGCTGTAATGTTATATAACTGATCTGGGGGCGTCAGCGTGTCTATCTTTTGTTGTTAACAATTTTTTTATACTAATAAAACCTTACAAATTCTGCACAACGTTACAGTAAATCACTTCTACTTTTGTGATATTGATGATTGATGTTAGACTCCCTTACACATTCATAACTCTTTGTTGGTATGAGGTTTCGGTAAATAATTTAACGCTTAACATAAAGTACTTTCTAACTGCCATTTCTAATAGAACTCTTAAACAATTACCTTATCTCCATTAGGCTGTGTATTTTATCTGTATGTAGTGTATTGTGTTGATAAGACCGGACCTTCCATCCTTGATAATTGTAATAGTATGCCTAACATGCATGATGTTATAATTACTACTATTTTTAATAAATATAAAATTGCTTTTATTATTATTTTCTATGGCTTCAACCGACTTAGCACACTGCAGGATACTGTCCTTTCATCGCAATTCTTGTCTCAACGTAGCGCACACTGCTGTTCCAGTACAAATCGATAGGAATGTTCTGGCGAATTTTTGTGACCTCTAAAGCACGGAATCGATAAACTTTGCCAAAAGTGGTCACGACCGCGATCGCTCTCATATCTTTAATCAGTCAACGGGTGGCGCCGACTTTGATGCTCCGTACAATAGAAGAAAGAGTTTTAATAATGCGTGGTAATAGTAAAGCTGTCGGCACTGGCAGTAAAATATCTTTTTCACTCCTAGTTTTATCTATCAATCGAAAGAATAATCGATTAGATTGGAATCGATTTACTAATAAAAAACATAATATTTTACTTTTACGAAGTGGATTTATTGTTGATTTATAGTGGTGTTAAGTATCATAGAAGTTTAATACTAGTAGGAAATATGGAATTGGGACATGTGAATGAAGGTAAATGGTTATTCCCGCCGAGCTTCACGGGTTTGAATCATGCTATTTTTAGGTATCTGTAGAATATCTAGTTTTCTTTTCAAGCATAACTACATTATCTACATACAATCTAAAAATAAAACATTTTGCAGCATTTTCTCGACCTCGAACTCAGGACACATCGTAAAGACAACAGAATTAACCACCTACTTGATCAGTAACATTATACATTCATGTTAATTCATAAAACAATATAATAACAATTTAAAATACCACCCGCATTTCCGATAACCAACCAAACGTCAGTTTACGACAACTGTAAATCATCGTGGATTAGTCCCTGAACAGATTACAGGGTTTACGGAATTCGTTATCTAAACAGTACAGGGAAATTGATGTAATCTAGCCAGATAAACTACCGTAACCCAATTTAATAGTGCGCTGTGTCGATAGCGTCCATAAATAATGTGTATTGCGTTAGTATGCCGTTTTGTATCCCTAACGCGATGGTGCGCTTTTACTGAGGCCCAGATGAGCAGGTGTGAGCGGAGCGTGAGTCAAACAGACGGCAATACAAAGGTGAAGACGAGCTGAAACATCATAAGCGGCTACACCCCGCTACTTTACGTCTTGATACTACGCATACGAAAAGGTTTTTTAGAATTGTTGTCACTTGTGCTATGATGGTTTCTATTGCAGACAACTGGTGGAGCTTAATGTGATCGATGCTTTCGTATCTTCTCTGCGCTCGGCTTGTCTCCCTTTAGAAAATGCTCTAACTGTTATTGGAAGTCAATAGAGGCAGCATTACTTGTGACTGTGCCCAAAGTTCCATAACTCAGTTGATCTTTTATGCTTAGTACAAGCCATCGGACTATGAGCGCCTCAACTCTCAACAACTATATATTATATTTCATTCTATACAACACTTACAAATCAACACATGGAAATTCACTTCCATCACAGATAACTTCACCACTTCACGTTGTTGTACCAAGCTTAAATTGTCATTTCATTATCATAGAAACATCTTTACAGCAAGTGTTTTACCTATCTCCCTGCAATATCGGTTTTCAAACTCTATTGACAGGGCTTTTGAAGGTTCATGTCGAGTGGACAGCCACTGTTCGATGATATCTTATCGCGACGTTTCAGATTTGGCGTCGCTGGTTATCAACATTGCAGGGCTGGCACCCTTGTTTGAATTGAGTATTTGATATCGAATCGGAATGTCGAATGAACCAAACTATTTTAGTAGGTATACTATGTTGTTTAGAACAAAGGTAAAGATAATTAAAAGCAACCCTGCATCGATAACAGGTATTTGGGAAGTATTGTGCTTATGTTTAACAGAAATTCCAAATACAAATTTCAATCGTATTTTATTTTATATAGAATAAGTTAATTCTTGACAACAATCCGACCTGATGGAAAGTGGTTATGAACGCACTAACTTATAAAAGCCTATTCACTGTCTTCTTGAAGACTCCCACGTTGTAAGAAGGTGGGAACACCGACGCGGGCAAGTTATTCCAGTCCTTTGGAGTACGCCCAGTGAATGACGACTCAAACCGCGCCGTCCGTTCAGGTAGTGCGTTCACTATGTAAGGATGGATACCCACCGTTTACAAGCAAATATGACAGATTTTAATAAAAAAAATAAAATCTAGTATATAATGCCCATTACAATTTTCAATAGGATCTTTCTTGTATATAAGTACTATCAAATCAGCCCTATTTCCCATCTTCAAGGGATAAATATTTAAAATCGTAATTAAGTATTTTGTTGCGAAAGTTAACACAGCTGGATTTTGATCTGCCTGATGATAGGAAACGATCAAGGAATTTTAGAATGTTCCAGTCTAAATACTATTCAAGTCTGGTTTTGGAAAATGAGAGCTGCCTTCCTTGATACCTTATCCTGTAGTTCCCTCGATAGGTAGAGCTTTAGGTGTTAGTTTTGCTTGAATGAAAATGAAATGAACTGAAATTGTATATGTATGTTGATTACTATAAATTACTATAAAACATGTTTTACTATTTAATTACTTTTTCTAAAAAGTTAATTAGAAAAAAAAAGAAAACAAACATTTTAACTCGAATCAGCAAAATAACGAAAAATTTTGGGATAGATAAATAAAACTAGCCGTGGTTCGCTTCATTTAGGCATTACTTTAAATTTAAAAAATGTGAAAAAAAAACAAATTCAAAAAAAGGTAATTCTTTCGTATAAAATTAATATTAGTCAAGTGAATATAAACTTTAACACATGCAATATACAAATTTGGCACGAAAAGAATGAACGATAAACAAGATATAATTGGCAGCCACAGAAACAATAATTTTTTGTCTCCATGCCACCGTTATGAACTATTTACGTTTGTGGTGAGAGACACGGCAGGCGACGTGTGTGCTGCGGCGCCAAACCCTGGAGCGTAATAAACCGGAGAGATGACGCAGTGGGGCGGACACAAGGCATTCTATTACGAACATATCGGCCTACAAGTGTGGTGCGCGCGAAAGACTTATTTTCTCCGGTATTCATATATGTCAAAGCTTGTGCAGGGCGATTACATAAACACTATTATGAGCCACTGTAACTATATGTCAAGGCAAGTAATAAAAGCAGACGTTAATCTAAATAAAAAACAATATTCGTGTTATAAAGCATTTTACCATCAAAACTGGTTTAGGAACATCTTACCGCGATAAACTATTAGGTCAAAATTTAGGTAAAAATATTATTATTATTTTAACTTATTTATTACATTCCTAGCTTAATTTTATTTGTTACCGGGTAAAAAAAAAATATAACAACAACATTTCAGGGTCCAACACTGCCGTTTTCATCCATGCCACTTAAATCTTACGCTTGAGACAACGACCCCATTACAAAAGACATTAAATATGCATTGTTGAAAAGCGAGTCAATTTTATTTTTATTAACAGCTAATAAATTTGGCTACTCTCCTCTATCTCATCAGACATACTCGTATTTGTTTTATTAACAAATTTATCTAACTTTTGTCTACTCTCCTCTATCTCATCAGACATATTTGTTTTAAGACAACTTAAACATTCATCACTATGTCCCTATGTCCACGAAGTAAACATCGTTGTTATCTTTGCTTTGACGTTAATGATTTCAATTAAAAATATATTTTTGTCCAAACGATCTTATTATTGTCAAAACACTTCAATGAACCACGTCTGTTCAACAGTTATTTTCACTTCATAGCATAAAACTCTCGTCTCAGTTCGTCCGTCTGAACGCGATTGTTATTATCTTCTGAACTTACGGTTCATGTTTCGCGCAGCAATTTTAAGGCATATATTTTACTACTTATAAATATAGTTATATGGATATATTCTGTAATTTTTGCAGTAAAAAAAACACGATTATGAATGTCTAACATGACGTGTGGGATACGTAAGAAGTCGTATTTATGTCTATTTCAAACACAATGTAACAACGTATCAAAGTATCAAAAGTTATGTATAGTATTAACATTATGTAATATAATACCATAACCATCCTACTTTTGAGGAATGTAGCTAGTTCTTTAGTCAGACTTGAAAAGAACGCATGGCGTTTTCCCAAAATTGACATCAGTTATGTTATTCTTGGATCTTTTAAAAGTGTGATTATCTTAAAATCGTATCCAAGTCTTTCATGGGCTTTGAATCTGTTTTAAAATACTCAGATATTAATTATTATGATCGGACGTTCGATATACGAAATTATTATTCCCACCAGAGGATCTAGTTCACCAAGTTGCCTTAGGAACATCATGATCCCCTTGGGGAACTTTATAAAAAACTATTAGTTTCACATTAATTCATTGAAGCAAAGGATAAAAAAAATTACTGCGTATTTTATTTAGTTATATTGTGTACGATTCGTATTGATCTTGTGACTTGGATATTGTTGCAACATCTCGTTGACCGTTATTACTATCAATATGGACATGACTTTTCCATCTTGAGATGGCGGCCCAGTTCAGTGAGATGTTCTTTAGTTCATTATAAGTTGTATATCAAATTATGGAAGTAGCGAGCTTGCATGAAGATTTAAAAACACTTCAAATTATACATTTTCTTTTGTACCTTGTAAACAGTGGACGTAAATAACATAAGCAATACATTTTTGTATTCCTCATCACGAACAATTATTTGTTATATAACATGATAACATGATCTCTTATTTTGTGACCAGGTCACACAGAGACAAGCCACTCTGGAGTAGGGGTTGTACTGTGGAGCGTTAACTTTATTGTTTCTTTCTTCACCACATTTTAACTGCGCCGCTGATGGGCTCGGGTCTTCTCAATGTGAAAGGTAAAAGTCGTAACCCACCACGCTGGCCAACACTTTGCAGAGACCTTATACCTCTTTAAGACTATTATGAGAAACTCTATAGTAGGGATGTTATGGATATGAAATTTCGGATATGGATACGGATATATGAATAATATTTTACCGGTTTCGGTTACGGTTACGGATATGAAATTATTTCGGATTATCCGATTGTTTCGGATAATTTCGGTTACGGATATTACATGAGATTACGACTGGGAAAAAAATATAATGTATTTACAGGGTTTGACTTTTTTTCTACTTTAATAAGCACAGAAAAAACACTAGCCTTGTAAATTAAATACTAAAAATTGTCTTAAAAATAGATCGACGCGGCTAGTGTATTAGCTCGGCCGACGAATACCTGTCATAACGCGTTTTATTTAGACTCTGCCACTATCCGAAATTATTCGAAACTTTTTATCGGATTCGGTTACGGTTTCGGATATATTTTTATTTCGGATATCGATAGTATCGGTTAAGTTACGAAGCTCCGTAACACCCCTGCTCTATAGTATAAGCTTCATATTGTATGTTCTTTCTTCGAAAGAATTGATAATTATTTTAGTGCGTGCAGAATTTGAACCCAGCCCCCTTATCCGTTCAAACTCCTAGCTTATCACTGATGCATACTTACTTCATCGAGTAACAAATGAAGGTACCTTACATTTACAAGGTTGACATCAGTTTTGTTCCGTACTCCGAGCTCGTCGCAATGCAAACGAGTAGAATTGATGCAGTTGACCTCTTGCAATCAATTTTGACATTTTACGTTTCACGAAAATCATTGTATTGTTTTTATAACACCAACGATAACTTTGTTGTTTCAAAGTGTGTTCCTGGGTTCGGACCATTACTCACTTATTCATTTTCAGATTTACATCTGAATTTGACATTAATTGTCACTTCGTCGAGAGGGCATCTGCGCTGTAATCCTGTAACGTCACAAATGAAACTCATAGCTACTTCTGTGGCCGAACGATCACCTACATTATTACGTACATATTATGGTTATTTTAAGAATAATAAATAGTTTAGACATAACCAATATGAGTTTATAACCATTGTGAGGCATAATATTTACCATTATAATGATCTCACCGCAGAATCATCGACGAGTTTCGTTTGTGAGATAACAGAATTATCTCGGTGCTTACCTAAATTTTCTATATTGTTTTCAAAGGTGGAAGATGCCAACTCAAACTTGGATAACGGTAACAAGAGTCTAACTCTGTTATCCTGTTAAACACGTTAGCAAAGCTAAAAATATGTCAAGTGATTTTTTGCAACGTTTCCAAAGTTATACTGCTGTTATAACTCTTTAACTTTACATATTAGAATAGCCATCGTCATAGCATTGGGGTAACAAAGTGAAGGATAAATGCTATTATATTCCACCACCTGACGACCAAGGGAGCATTGGCAGACCTCACGGACCTTTGAGAACATTACAGGGAATTTTCAAATATGCAGGTTTCTTTATAATGTTTCCTTGGCCAAAGCAAGTAGGAGGTGTTCATTAATTTTTAATATTGACATAAGTTGAAAAATAGAAGCGCATGCAGGTCTTGAAGCCTAGACTTCGTGCGGTACCAAAGTTTAACCCTCTAGGCTATCACTCATGTATTGTGACTGTTAACAACAATTAATTGATAAACCATGGAGGTCAGAGCGAATTGAATACTTCCGAAATTCCTACTGATGATGTATGTACCTGTACAATCGTGATGACGAAACTTACATACCCACACAAATTTTAGCGTTCTAATGTAACGAAATTGTAGTAATGACGTGAAATTAATCGATCTCTACGTCACACACGATATTAAGTGTCAAAATTGATCGCTGAGCCAGTAAGCGAAGAAAGGGCAGTTTAGGATCGGTAGAGAGCGAGGTTTAAGTTTTTTTCCCTGGGAAAATCGTAATCCTGCACTGAACTCGTGGTTGTTGACATTTTAAAGTCAGACAGAGAGTGAGTTTTCGAATTTCAATGTTATATGAAAACAGAGATTTATCTATAGAGACCTAGTAATAAGCGGGTCCACCACATTGCCTGGTAACACGTCAGCTATCCCTTTAGTATTACGGTCAGTACTCAGTTGTTGGTTGTGTAAACATAAAAAAAAAATATTTGCACTTTTTTCAAGACTGGCTTTTGGAAGTTTGCATATCACAGGCACTGTTCAACATTAATTGATTAAATTGCCATCGCGGCTCTTGACACTTTTATGACACTGCATTAATAAAATCGACCTTCGACCTTCAATCTCGAACCGGTCATATTTAGATCGCCAAGTCCAAAGTCAAGACGTCATGTTTTGGGTCGATTCTTTAGTGGTTAATATTTCAGAATCAACATGGAATTTCTCGAGTATTTTAAGTCGATGCCTACCTTTTCTCCTCATGATGCGTGATACAGACCAACGTGTAAACAATGTTAGCTAAAACATATTAGTAATACGCAGGATCCTCGTCCCCTTCGTGGCTACAATATATTATCAATTAAAAAAAATAGTTTTAGGATACTGTCACTCTAATACATAACAAACACCAAAAACAAAATCCTCATAACAGATATATTAAGATTAATAGTGTAGTAATCGGTCTTTTGTAAAAGATGTTTGTTTACTTGATTCAAGATACAGGCAATATTATTACAGGCTATATGTATTACAACCAAAATAGCGAAAAATAGAGCTGTTTCGTTATCGCTTAAAGCCTAAACGTGATAATTTAAATACGTCTTATTGAAATTTCTTTACGTTGTAACACTTAGATATATTCATACCCGTAGTTTTCTCCGTGATATTCTCATTATAAATCTTTACTAGACGATTGCATTAGAACTATCTATCTTTAATCGAATCAAAACTGCTGCAATAATAATTCTCAAGGACCTTTGGTGTTTTGAAGACTACTGATGTTGCTTGACTCCCATCGTTATATCATAACAGTGTGGATGGCGTTCAAAATATCACGATATTTAACGATTTAAAAATTCGAACGTCAATTTCATTTGTATGCATAAGAATGATCCTGTAATACTCAGGTCGTATGGCAATAAACAAATACTTATAGCTGCCCACAACTCATTCCGTCATGTAGCCCATACAAGACGGAAAAAGGTCAAAAAAAGATCCTAAAATTCCTTAAACAGCAATGGGAGATATTTAATAACACTACATACACTCCTTTTAGGAAATGAGGAAAGGTACGTGAACAAAAGAGAATATCTTGGCGGTCACAATCCTCAATAATATGGCGAAAAATAATGTATTATTTGCCATTTTATTTTCACACATGGTCCTAAAAAACACGACGAGGAGCCAAAGATCTTCGCGCCATGTTCATTGAAAAACTTGCCATATTTCCTCAGTAATATCGTAAATAAAAATTGCGATTTATACCGTAGCCATTTCTTGTCAGTCTATTTAGACGAGATTCGATGTAAACATCTGGTTATCTCCCAAAGTTTAGTCTAGACCTTTTTATTACAAACACATATAACAGGCAATTTGCAAATAATAATATTTTTATTGTTTTAGAATTTATATATCAAATTAAATTTATTTAAATAGAAAAACTGTGAGCGAGGGAGGCAAGAGCTAATAGAGAGTGATTGACACGCTAACTATGTCATAAAGCAAATTACTTTGATGAACCCCGCATTTTTTAAAGGATATTAGTGCCCGTAGTACTCCCTATTTGTTAATACTTAACAAACGAACAGATGGGCCATTTAATGGTAAATAATCAATACGGTCGATGCAATTGCGTAACAACTAACGCATCACCAACGCGTTGCCGTCCAACAAAGAAGTGGAGCTCATATTGTGGAGTTGACGGTGAACACCATGCGTTCTATGCCTCATACACTCGCTTCCTGGTTGTCTATACTAATAATTAAACCGTAAAGGGGCTGAATCCATACATGGAATATTTTTTAGAAATGTTAAATGTTCATACACTGTAAGTCATAACCACACACAATATCGATGAATACAAAACACTTAATATCGATAATAATCGACATAGAAACCTATACATATTCTTTTAGAATTTTTATCCGTCTCTTTGTCTATACAGGTTAGTGGTTACTGCTAAACAGATTTATATAATTCTTGGCATTTTTTTTACATATTTGGACATATATGTATAGGTAATAATCTTGGATACCTTTAATCTCGGGAAATGGATTTGTTTCTCCTGAATTTACCAGTCAACATAATTACCGGACGTGCAATATCACATATAAGTAGTAAGTACTAACCCATAACTTCTTCTTACAGGGTGTAATAATCAACAATGGACAAGCCAACGGTGCACATGCTCTCCGTCCAGGAGAAAGGAGGGCAGACATCGAAGGTCAATCAGTACAAAGCCGCGGTAGCAGGTATGAAGAATTTCTAATCTCTATAGAACGTAGCAATGTTGAAGTTATGTTGCAAATCTTTCTGTCTGTATATCACACTGGAATACAACTTGATCGATTGGATTCAAAAAGGAATCATGATTGACACTTCTCTACGCAATGCATTAGAAAAGCCTTAGTTACGAAGTTAGTTATGAAAATCCTGCGCCACAATAATCTCTTATCTTAGTCTGCTTCCCGATAAGTAAATTTATGATAAAACTATTTTTAAGACAAAAGTAACAATTGTGAAGCCAATACTGAGAAATTTATAACAGAAAATAAGTTTCTTCTCTTAAACCAAACGCACGTGATATTCGACACGCCTACATTGGTAACAAATATTGGTAACAAATATATATAAATACAAAATACTTTTCAATCGAATCTTGGATCTCGTGTGCGACTCGTTGTCAATGTCGCCACAACATTTCTAGTTATTTTAAAAATGCTACAATTCGAAATTGTCGGCGTAACGTATAACCAATAAAACGAGTTCTATATTATCTTTTTTTATTATTTCTAAGTCACTATTGCGTGTCTGATTTTCTGATTTCTATGCTTAACTACAATAACTAAATAAAGATATTATGTATATTTTTTAACAGCGCGTTTTCCGAAACGACCTCAATGTAGTGCTACAATAAGTAGATTAATTCATATCGTAAGGATACTAGAGTTGAACTATGTGGATTTTTGCACCGATACCCTGAATCCTGTGGCGTTCCTAATAGTCTGTATTTATTTATAATTATAGTATTGCATCGTACCTTTAAAAGAAGGAAAGATGTTCGCAGGTAGTCGCACGTAGAACGCGTAGTCCAAACGTAATAGCCTAAGGGCCATACAATAATCAGACATATGTATGAGCTTACGAAGAATGATGGTGACGGTTCAAATGCTGACTCTTGCGAAACGTGATAAGTCTCGCGTTTCGATATGATCATTACCTTACAAATATCAGCCGCCAAACTATGCTCATAAGGATTCTCGATGAATTATTTCACTATTCAAATAATAAATAAATATGCCAACGTTAAAAATAGCTTATCGTGTTGTGTTCAACCCAGCATGTAGACACATGACATTTGGCAGCGGCTGTCTCTATATAAATAGCTCGGGAACTCCAGCCACGGTACGGGGATGTAATTATTGTGATGTAAATATAAGCCTATGGCAGAAAGGAATTGAAATTAGAAGCGGCAATGACCGACCTATACGTATAAAGCGCTCAAGTTCCCCGACGTATTGCGACAATTAAGATTCGTAATACATCGGTCTAACGATCAGTAGGTGAATAGGCGACTGTTAGTGTTAGTAAAAAAATATTTATGAGCGCTTGCGAGTTCCGGACGCTGTTAAGAAGAAGAATGATAATAATTTTATAAATAAAAATTACAGGTTATAAACTGATCTAATTGTTGAGTCTTTCTTTAAAGTATTTAAATATACCTGTGTCAGAAGGACTCACTCGTCCACATCTATTCCAATTTTTTAGTCATGATAGCAGCAAATAAAATTTTTAAGAACATAATATATGTACAATTTATTATTAGTTGATAATTTGCTGTTAATCGTATCGGAAGAATTTCAAATAAGTAATCATCTGCACTGTTTCTATCAAGTAATAACATCTAATCCCACACCAGCACTATGACAATGATAACTACAGCACTACGCCACATACGACGAGTGTGGAATTGGCGTTTATCGGTAACTGACGCCGCATGCCGCTTCCGGCGTCTATAACTACCGGGCCTGTCTGTAGACAGTTATAACCATAGGGCTTATTATACATAGTTTAGGGGAGACATACGGCTGCCTGTAAGCGGAAATGACCGGCGGTTAGAAAGAGAAATAAGATTGCAGTACCCTTTCTGTATCTGTCTACTAACGCATGCGTGTTAAAGAACAGCTGTTTTTTCAAATAATAAAATCAAAACAATTTACAAATTACACACGTTTATGTCATTTTATAAACACATTATGAACCGCAGAAATTCAATTACAACAACAAACCGTCGAATCGTTATATTATGCTGACTTTTCTCGCTAATTGCACTTGCGCGGGAAGAGAGAGATAGAGAAGGTACCACAATCTTCTCTCTCTTTTTAACCGAAGAACAGTTGGAAGCCTGGCTTCTCTGCTCTATCTATAATACCTCTATGGTTATAACAGACTAAGACTTTAATTAGCTATGATCACATCATGTACATCCAAAACCACTGAGGCACTAAAAATTACAACGTCGGTTTGCAACGTAATCATGTAAATATAAAAATTTAATTATTAATTAAAAAGCATATGACTTATGTTCCCGCAGTTCGATGGACTGACTTATATTTTTCCGTGGAGCAAATTAAAATAGTGATACCCTATAAATCTTACAATCACGGTGACAGTGGCTAGTTTCGCTAGCTGCTTTGGTCTAATCGGCATATTTTTTTTATTTTAAGGACACTAGGACATACAGTCTGATAAAATCTGATTAAAGCAGTTGGTATAGTCACCTTATTCTTACGTTTAAAAATGGTAACCGTACCTAAAACAGTTGCTACTCGTTTTAATCAGGCGTTCATAAAAAACATTCTTATCTATTATACATCCGCATAAAAACCGTGCAGTAAGGTTTCGAGGTTATTGAATGCATTCAGACGATGATGTGGTAACTATAATCACATCGTATTTCAGCGGCAATCGGCGCAGTAATAGCGGGTACGATCCTGGCATGGACCTCTCCCGCGCTGCCGCAGCTACAGAAGCAGGTCAAGCCCGCGAGTGATACTAACGTCACCGCCATATTCCTCGAGGAGGACCTCAATAGAACTGAGGAGCTCATCAACACGCTCGGACAACCTGCTAGCTTCCTCCTGGATACTACTGAGAGTAAGTGATGCCTTTTTACACGGTGTCCCGTGGTAGTTGTAGGCTTTGAAAATGGAAAGAAAGAAAAATAACTATAAATATAAATTAATAATGCATTATTGTAAAATGAAAAAAAAAATACATGTAGTTTTTTTTTAATGAATGTTTTATATTTATACGCACGGCATATGCATTCATAGAACTTGTCGGCAGACAACGCTTTGCAGTATTGACTGGGGTACACTGTGTTCTTCTCGCACAATATTTTCTTTTCATTCCGGTATGGACTTTGAGTTGCTATCGTATACTTATGCCTTTAGATACGCCCACAGGAAAATGTTCATGGGTGTGATATCCTGTGATCTGTGTAGCGACACGATGACGCCAAATCGACTAAACAATTTTCTCGCGAATTTATCGTAAAAGATGTTTATATTTATATTTCTGTGATCTTACGTAACCCCATGAACATGAACTGTTCCGTAGCCTTGCTAAGTTTACATTACAAACAAAAATATTTATAGTTTGAAGTGCGGGATCATACAGTATAAATATTACTACTATGAGCGGCACACCCATGGCATGCCTCCGGAACCATTAACTGGTAGGGCGGTTGGACGGCAGCCAACCCTGGTAACGTCACTGCGTTGGGTAACGTGTTTTCGTTGTGTGTTGTTTAAAAGTCACACGATCCATGTTGAAATAATATTCAGGACAGTATCTGGTGATATTAGAAAGAAAGAAAGAAAGAAATATTTATTTGCATATTAATACTACAACAATCTATATATATATATATATAAGTAACAAAAAAAAAACGAAGTAGATAAACTAAAACTAATACTGCTGTAGAACTATATACAAAAAGGTCTGTTCTCAGAATATAGCTACCAGACTACTAGCAGCGCTGGTTTTCAGCACAAACCTTTGAGGCACTAGGTCGGCCTGATGCATCTACACAACATTTATTAAAATAAAAATAAAAAGTAAGAAAATAACAGATTAAAAAAACATTAATTCTAAATGAACATGAACACAACCAAGAGCAGAAAGAAAATACAAGAAATCCAATCTGAGGACTACACATATATTGCAATACGCTTAATTATTATATTATTCAATCATACACAGTATAATTTAATTAGACAATATAATAAACGCTGTTACTGTGATGCGTACCTACAAGTTCATAATATCGTACTTATTGTATTTATCTTGCCACTTTTCGCAGCCACCTACCCCTACAATACCTATTACTCTGTAATACCTATGTATTAATCTGTATTCTTTCGATGGTAACGTTATTCTGTGACCAGTTTGAAGCGCACACAGGTCGAAAGCTTATGTCAACCGTGTGTTCGCAACTGATCCACCTAGTAGAGCAACTGCTGGCACAGGTTTTGTTAAATAATAAATAAACGGTCACACACTTACAGCCACTAGGATTCCCTGTGTTGTGTGACATAGACCAAAGTACATACAATTATCTGTTAGATAAATGTCTACCTCCGCCAGGAATCGAACCTGGGAACCCTATCTCGGCAAACAGTGTCACTACCAACTAGCAACTGAGCTACAAGGTCGTCACTGTTGCTGGATAAGTGACCGCTGGTAGATAAATTTCATGAGGGTTTCCACGCTGCGGACGGGAGGTTAAAACATCAATTCCGCTTGTTATTAGATAACAGTCGATATGTCATCTCGGAAGCCCTCAGATGGCTAAATAACTTGTGATACCTTAATTGGCTCAAATCCCTCCACCGATCTGCATTGGAGCAGTGTGGAAGCCGTGTAACCACTAGTTAGTTCAGATAATTCATAAAAATCTGTGTTTTGTCCTTTACGTCTTTATGCTTTTTTCCAGGTTCTTTAGTGTCCTCAATTCTGGCCATCGGTGCGGCGTTAACCGCGTTGCCCGTTGGCATCTTAGCCCAAAGGCTCGGTCGTCGACCAACCATCCTGATCCTCTCGGTTCCGTTCATGATGAACTGGCTGCTCACTATCTTCGCTAATGGTGCCGGCATGTTGATCGCTGCAAGACTATTCGCTGGAATTAGCACTGGTAAAATATTTCATATTAAAACTGTAAACTAGAAAAATGTAACCGTGACAACGAAAAATGAAATTATATTATTACTATTCTCGTAAACCAGACAGTAAGTTCAAAGCAAACCGTTTAATTCCAAGTCTGATAATCATACTTCATGTGTTGCTCCCTTGGCGATTTTAAGAAAAGGGTTTCTGTTACAAGAATAAAGTGATCCAACAAATTTCACTATATCGTTAAAAATAATGTTATAATATATTTATCTACATAACTAAAAACCATTATTTGATAATTTGACAGTATTTGATCATGACTAAAAACCATTTTTTGGCTAACTTGTAAAGTACGTCAGTAGGTACTGAAAGAGATTCAACCAGAATACAAGCACCATTGAAGTCCCAATAAAGGCTGCTTTACACCCCCGCACTAGGATTCCCTGTTTTGCGGGTGGTACATGACTACAAAAACCCATGACCCAAGAACAAACATTTATCTGTCACATAAATGTCTGCCCCGGCTGGCAATCGAACCCGGGACCCCTCGCTCGGCAAGCAAGGTCACTACCAACTGAGCTATGGTGTCATCAAAATAGTATAATTAGAAGTTCTTCATGAGTACAAGATCAAAAACAATTTTAATAGTAAATCTTCTTCCACCAGGTGGTATCTGCGTAGCAGCCCCTATGTACATCGGTGAAATTGCTGAAACCTCCATCCGTGGTTCTCTCGGAGCGTTCTTCCAGCTTTTCCTCACTGTCGGGATCCTGTTCACTTTCGTTCTCGGCAGTTATACTCACTGGAGGACGCTGTCCATCGTATCTGCTGTGTTGCCACCTCTCCTAGTTGCTGTTTTCTGGTGGGTGTCATGATTTTTGTCAACCTCCAACAAAAACCATCGTATTAAATTTTTTTTTTGTATTAACCAAAGGATATATGTGACCAAACACACTGTTGAAGAGATGCGGTCGAGAAGCTTTTCTCAATGGTTGAGACTTCAACTTTGTAACCGACACATTAAATACAACTAGGGTAAATTTTAATAGGAGTAATAGAGGCAGTTCGATAAAACAAATTCAGTTAAATGTTACTAGGTATCAGTAATGTTAGGTTAAGTTGACTACAACATAGCCCAGGAATATATAAGGAAATAGATCGAAAAATTGGAGAAAAAGGTAAAGAACCATTTTGTCTATGAGTAATTTGTTTTTTTCATATATTGGACTGGAAGATATGGGGTGAAATGTAAGTTTAAATTTCTGTCCATCGAATATATGTTGAAGAGGACGGGATATGCACCATTTACCACAAAGTCATAGTAATAACATATCTCTCTATAGGATACGAGTCGCTCCTCACTACCAAATGAGGGTATATTCCACTTGGATAGTGATAGATGGATAGATCTTTGCCAAGATTGATGCTTTCAATGGTTTGAAACTTACGTAATCTTAAAGTTTCTACTGAAGCACCAACAGGCCTATTGTAGGTATTCTGAGGAGTGTTATGTGCACTAAACAAAGGTGTTAAAGATCAGTCAATCATAAAGTGTCTTGGGCAGAAATGCTGCTTTAATTAGAACTATGTAAAATGTTTGAAAAGAATAGCCGAAGCCTGGACTCAGGGGAATTTCTTAAGAAAGACCTATGTCCAGCAGCAGGCTGATACAGACTGATGATAATGATGGAAATATTAACAGGTGGATGCCAGAAACGCCGCAGTATCTGTTGAGTAAGAACCGTCGCCGTGATGCTGAGAAAGCTTTGCGTTGGCTTCGGGGTCCTAACGCTGATCTCACCGGGGAACTGGAAGATATGCAAAAAGATGTGAGTTCAAATTTATGCTTTGCCTTAACACCATGAGATTCAAATGCAAATATTTTTGTTGTCGATATTAAAGCATAAATGTATATACATAATTTTCAACGTATAACAAAACACTGGCATTCTTGGCATATTTTAATTTATATTGCGAGTTATCTATCTAGGATATTTTTATCCCGGGAGATGGATCTGTTCCTACGAAACTTTGCAAAGCGATGCGAGGACGGATTACTAGCAAATTATAAGTTATACATAGACAAAGTTTAAAGTATAATATAATTTAAATATTTATTTTCAGGTGGATGACGCAGCCCGTCAACGCGGAGGTATTCTCAGTATGCTCACCAATAGAGCATCCCTCATGGCCCTTATCTGCTCCCTGGGTCTCATGTTCTTCCAGCAGTTCAGCGGCATTAACGCAGTTATTTTCTACACCCAAAATATTTTCCAATCCGCTGGATCTAATATCTCTTCTTCTATTGCAACGATCATCGTGGGTGTTGTCCAAACTATTGCCACTTACATATCTTCTTTGTTAATCGAAAAGGCTGGTAGAAGAATACTTCTCATCCAAAGTTGCGTCATCATGGGCATTTGTCTTATTGTTCTCGGAATCTATTTTAAGCTTCAGGCAGTAGGTACTGACGTGTCTGCCTTGGGCTGGATTCCCTTGGCCTGTCTGGTGCTCTTCATTATTTCGTTTTCCTTGGGCTTCGGCCCTATTCCTTGGATGATGATGGCGGAGTTGTTCTCTGTAGAGTACAGAGGAACCGCTTCAGGCATCGCCGTCATCACCAACTGGTGTTTGGTCTTCATTGTAACCTTATGCTTTCCTTTAATGAAGGATGCGATTGGAATGTACAGTTGCTTCTGGTTCTTCGCTGGCTTCATGGTCGCTTGTGTGTTCTTCGTCTTCTTCCTCATACCAGAAACCAAGGGCAAGACCATTTCCCAGATTCAAACTATTCTTGGTGGAAAATAGATCGGACTTGTAAATTATAAGTGGGGATGCATGTCTAGAAATACTCATTATGAACTGTGGGCCGGATTTATGGTTAGATCCGGAATTTGGCATCAGTGTCTTACAAAATCGTTTAAGCTGTAATCATAACGTGAATTTGAATTAATAAACTTTTATTCGAACGGTTGTGCTCGGTAAGAATGTTGTTGATGGAGTTGCATATTTATCTAATGATATCAATTTTGAGAATTGTAGTGTGTTTTATAGAATTTATTTTTTTATATTATGTATTTATTATAAGTGACATTAATGATTGATTATATTTGAATGTTGTGTGCAAAGAGTGTAAGAAAGGTTTGCAACGATGAAGATAATGTTTGCAGTATATTTTGGATGTACATAATATTGGAACACTAGTTAGATAATTTCTGTTTTGTTAATTGTATTGTTGTTGTTATTATTTTATGTTTATTTTATTGTGAATTATTTTAATAATAATGAACAAAATTTAGAAATAAATTTTGATAGTGATTACGAGTTGGTCTTATGTTTGATGGTAATTAACATAAGAAAAAAATGCCAAAACTTTAAACGTAGTTGAGTTCTAAAGTACTTTTAGTTATAAATTTTCTTGCAAATGAAAAACAGTCAATTGCTCAAACGAACTAATATTTTCAAGTACATATTTTCTGTAGTAAGTACCGATGGAAACTTTGATTTAAATACAATGATGACGGTAACCACAAAAAAAACTTAAAAGTGCTTTAGAAAAAATATTTTTAAATAATTTAAGTGCAATTTAGATATCGTAACTAAATGTAAGTGAACAATATTTTAATATAATTTTACAAGTTATCGATTTGTTTCATTTAGCCTAAAGCAAAATACCTGTATTTTCAAATAAATACCTACTAAAAGTAACGCCTGATACGATCAACCATACAACTTTGTAATTAAAAAAAAATGTGTGATTGGGTAAAAAATATTGTTTTTTCCTAATCGAATCTGATCAAACGACTCGTTTTTTCCAGCTGGAGGCTTGAGAGTCAGTATTATCTTTCTTATCTTCTCATTTTCTAACCGATTACGCATCGGTGATACCTTTGGTCTTGCTGATGTCCATGGACGACGGTGACCACGCACCATCAGGTGGCTCGTCTGCTCGTTTGTCTGCGATAAACATGTAAAAAATGTGATAACAAAATCGAGACAAAATTAAGAATTTCACACACTTTATTTAGGACCAATCATGGACGACTTCATTGATGGACATTCCTTACAAATAGCTTTCTTCTCGATACCGTCAACCCTCGCGGACAGCGCCATGATTTGTCTCTCAATAGTCTTTACGTCGGTACGGAATCCGGTCACAGTAGCATCCAATTCCGTCAAATACTGGATCTTACTGCACAGTTCGTCATACTTCTGCGAGATAAACTCCCTAGCGTTCTGTGAATCGATCATTTCCTTGTCTATCTTGTGGATTATTTCATATTTTAACTCGTCGAATTTGGATTCTAGGCCTGGGCCCATTAAGTGAGCTCCTTTAATAGCCGTCTCGTCTTCAGTCTTTAGCTTCGGAAGCTTAGTGTGGCACGTCATGTTATTGTCTTTATTGCACTCGAAACAAATTTAGATTTACGCAACGAGATTGCATGGTGTGCTGCCAATTTATTCACGGCCCCGTAACCGTATATCATTATTTTGACGTTTGATTTGTTGTTTGGTTTTTTCTTTAAGTTGCCAGTTATGTAAATGTCTGTCATTCAGTGGCCTAGTAGTAGCAGAATTAAAAAATACACCGTAAATAAATACTAAAATATCACAGTTGCGCATGGCAGGAACTTATACAATTAAGTCGTCACGAAGAATCAAAATCCAAAAAATTGTATCAGTCACTACCAATGCAGTGGAAGGCCCTCAAATTACATAACACATTGATATTCATAGTATGTTCACGTCAGTAATAAAGAATCCGTATATTAAAATTATCGGATAGCATTGATTGAGTGAAGGAACAGAATTTTTGGAAGATATTGAACATTATCTGAAAATATTCCTAAAAATCAGTTATATCACGAGCATGGAAACTCGGGTCGTGAAACATTAGGATTGCGTGATACGCGGAAGAAACGAATTCAACTGTGCATGGCCCAATCATGTCCACGACGTAGACCTTCGTAGCTTGAGAGGCTTCGAAGGATGCTGGTGAACACCGAAATGTCCTTGTTAATCCCATACCGTAACTTGCTTAGTTAACCTATTATTTCTGAATTGTTATCCCATTAGCAGTTTTAAAGACGTCGAGAAATAACTTATGTATTTTACATTTCACGAATAATTCCCTGAAGGAGTGTTATTTGGGCTAGGTAGATTTTAGATATGGATAGTATGATATGACACCAATTTATAAGCAAGATAGTTCTGGATTTTTTTAAAAGTTCACATTCATAATTGCGCGCCATCAAATACTTTTGAACAGTTGCCAGAAATATTTATATTAGTATAAAATTGTTATTAAGACCGTTTTTTAAGATAGGTTTTGGTGTTTATAAAGATGATAAAATATTTTTTGGGGATTTTCACCTGTGTGTCTGAATGTCTGACAATTCACGTATAACGGCAAAAGTCCTGAACAGATTTCGTCTAGGCATAGATTTTCATTTAGGCATCATTGTTTTTATATCTCGGAGACCATTGTTCAAACGGGTCAAAAGATAAAAGTTAATATATTTCTGTCAATATTATTGGAATAAATATTGTTTCAGAAGGGTATTTATAATTAGAGCAATTTTGTGAACATAATGATTATTTGAAGAGACGCGAGGGAACATTCGTCAATGAGTCTGTATATATGTATAAATCTGTATAAATGAAGTATATAATTTATCGAAACTATATAGATAATTATTCTAACGGCTGCCGTGGTTTTTATATATTATGGTGGTGGTATTAATATAACATGTATTTTTTCTAAGTATTCTTACAACCCATTCACTCAACTACAAGTGTTTGTCTTTCTATGTGAATTCGGCGCCGCGTATTTCAAGCTGAAGGGTCGCTTATTCTATCACAGATAATAATGACTCATTATTTTATCGAAATATAATAAAGTGTGTAGGCAATCACTTGGTCTGGAAGTCGTCGCGGTCAGTTTTACGAGGGTAGTGGTACTGTTCGGTGTTCGCAGTAAGTTTATTCTTCATTATTTTGTTTGACCTTTGTTATTGATTTCAAAACTTTCTGCAATTTAAAGTATGGAATAGCTACGGTACCTTTGTTTATTCACAAATAAAATTAAATATTTACTTTAATTAAAGGAACTCTATTTAAATTAGTTACGTACGACAGGAGTGAAGGATTCTGTGAGTGAAGTGAAGACGAAGTGAATGGACCAGGTCTTGATGAGTGAAGTTAAAATTCACACACACCAACGCGTTCACGTAGGTACATTACAAATATTAAATAGAATACTTTTAGTAAGCTACGCCAATGAAATCCATGCATACACATTAAAATTTTATTAATTATTTACGAACTACTCTGAATATAATGATCAGAATACTTTTTTTTTCTAATTTCAATTCGACCACCACGGATATCCTTTATAATTTCGGAATTGTAAAACTAATAATAGTAGTTATTTTACCATCCAGATGTTCTACCGATGTTACTATAAAAGTATACAATGTAAGATTTTATATTACGTGAAAGCATAGTAGTTTGAACGGTATCCCGCAAAAGAGTCGGGGTTAGAATTCTGTCCCCACCTTAATCTTTCAAAGTTAGTGCATAATGGAAAGGAATTTTCATTTCCTTCGGTAACGAAAAACATCTTAAAGTAACTTGCATACCTGAAGTTTCTTAAAAAAGTTCTCCAAGGTGTGCGTCTGTCAATTCGAGCCTGGCGAGTGTGATAGACTACGATTTTAAGCACTATCATTGTGAGAGGAAAACCAAGCCCAGCAGTGGGACAGGTGTTCTTACCATGATGATCAACGGCCTACTTATAAGCATTAAAGCTTGATCCAGACCTTACCAAAAGGTCCGCTATCTTGTTATACTATAAATTAATCGCTATGAATCTCATAACGAATCTATTTAGGTCTTTACCGATAACAAAGTGTCTGAACCTATATTAAAATTTACAAAAAGTATTACAATTAAAGCTATATTATTAGCATAGATTCATTCTAATCATTAAATCTTTACTAATTTTGATATATTCTCTCTTTCTCTCTCTCTCTCTCTCTTCTGATTTAAGGGCTGGGCCCTTGTCGGCGCAGCTGATGAAGCCCTCTCCACTTTTTACGATCGAGAACCGGCTCCTTTACTTCCTTGTACGACATGACGCCAACCTTCTTTTTTATCTGTTTCATATAAATGATTCTTGTCCTGTCTCTCCCTGTCTTCACTTATCCTTCGATGATGTTTTTTTATAAAAATGTCATGTCGTACAAGGTGTCCGATCATCCTGCCTCTTCTATTCTCAATCGTCTCTATTAATGTTCTTCAATCATCTACTCTCTGAAGCACTTCCACTTTGGTCACTTTCTCTGTCCAGCTTATCTTTCCCATCCTCCTCCAACACCACATTTCAAAGATTTCCAGCGTTTCCCTATATCTTTGTGTCATAGTCCACGTCTCAGACCTATACAAAGTTATGCTCCACACATATGTTTTTTATATTTTTTTCCCCTTTTTTTGGATATGCTTGTTTTGGATATGTTTGTTTATTATAGAATGTGAATTTTGTGAGTTTATATGTACGGAGCGCACCTAATCTCTGGAATCACGCAACCTATTTCAGAAATTCCTTTACCGTTCGAAAAGTACATTATTTCGGACCGACACGATGGCCGGATGACCGCGTCATACCTATAATATTTTTTAACCTTCGAGCTTAACAAATTTGCCTCGGCCGCAAAGTCGGGGCTTGCTGTAAAGACATATATTTTTATGACTAATATACAAAAAACTATTAGCCAGGTAATTCTGTTAAAGTATTAAAGGTTATTAATTCATAAGGATTAAATAATAAATGAGGTTTTATCAATATTGATAAAAACAAATACTACATTATATTGCAGATAAGTTGCAAAAATATCATTATCAAAGTCGAATACAAAGTCAAATATTTTATTGAAATCGGTCAAGTTTACTCTACCATCTATACAATGGTGAGTATTCTTAGGAACTATTCAACCTGGTGCCACCAACGTCCTTGCTCCACCGCACAACTCGCCAAAGACTGTAGTTTCATCCACACCTCCTTAGTACGTGACACTCCGCTTTTCGCTTTGCTATTTGGCACGGACCTTCGGGTTGTGGAATGACCTTCCTTCTGAAATGTTTCTTCTGCGTTATCTTCAAAAAGGGTGTTAAAAGAATTCTTCAAGGATGCCAAAACACTTTCACTTCTCCTGGACTGCATGTGTTCATAAACGATGGTGACTATTTACCATCAGGTGGGCCGTGCTCTTGTTTGGCCGCCTCTAATATAAAAAAATCTATCAGGTACTCATGAACTTTGTATATACACACACTAATATTACCCGTGCGACTACGAGTGGACGAGACTCAAAGGTCGATTTCGCCGCGACCATTCTGAGCCTAAATATCTGTTTCTAATACAACACCGTGAGTACCCGTGATATTACTCAACATAATTAAATACATTGAAATTGACCTATATTTGCACAACATTATTATCTCGCCATAGCCATGTGTCACAGCAATATAATCAATGTTTGTCCAATATATCATTTGAAGAGCAAAAAGTTATTTTATCAGTAAACTCTCATACATACTGCGAATGTAATGTTGGTGGTCAGTGATTGACTTATCACTCTGCAGTTCGAACGATTATTCATTACATTGAAATTTTTTAACTATTTTCATACAATTTTTGTGTACAAATTTTGTTTTAATAATTTTGTCTGTGGCTCAAAGCGCTCGAAGCACAGAAACCGTAAGTCAGTTTAATTACATACTTTTTTTATCTTTATTCATTAATTCGATTAAAATCTTAATTATATACTGATAAATTTGTGTTAATCTTTGGGAAGTTCTACGCCAACTCTAGATAAAAATGTTTTGAGTAGATGTACTAAAAATTATATACTAATCGACACTTAATCTATTATATTGTTTTACTCTATGGTTATGCCACGTCGCAGTCCACAGACTGAATTACCAACATCTCGGTACAGTTAGCAGTTCCCACTGGATATTTATTGTATAGAATAAGTACTCATTTCGATATATTTTTAATCTGTTAAATAAAATCACAAAACTGCTATGTTCTACTTTTGTCATTTATTACATACTAGCTGTTCCCGCGACTTCGTCCACGTGGAATTTAACAAAAAGTTATTTAGTAGAAATAAAAGTAGCCTAAGTTACTCCTTATTACATCAGCTACCTGCCAGTGAAAGTCCCGTCAAAATCGTAAAAAAAGGCAGACAGACAAAAATTGTAAAAAAAATTATTTTGGTATATGTACCGTATATACTTTCACATGCATATAGTAAAAAGCGGTAATTTTAATATTACAAACAGACACTCCAATTTTATTTATTAGTATAAATATGAATTGTATATAAATACATATATCATTTTTATGTAGTATTATATATATTTCTATAATATAAAATAATTGGAACACATTTTCCAAATAATAGATTTCGAGTGTTTTTAGCTTTAACACGCGCGACATCACGTACATACATATATATATGTATGTCAGGCGCGGTCCTAGGGGGAGAATTATATGGGCACGACCCCCACCCCGTCCTCAAGTCGTGAAGGTCTAATTAACAAATCTTCTAAAATTGGACAATTTACGAAAATTTAATAAATTAATTCGTTACTGCTTTATCTGTCGAAGTTTTTTCTATGATAAAGTTTATTTACTGGATAATTTCACCTAGTATTAATATGATCCGCCCATAGTCCTGTATTCCGCAATAAAGACTTGACATTGAATGAAGTCTTTCAATGTGACCGTGTCTGGTGTATGTATGAATGCTTGTGTTTTAAGCACATCTAACGAGGTCAGAAAATTGGTGGGTGAAAGAAAATAGTTACAAAATTTAAAGAACACTTGTCACTGGTCAATTCGCACAGTAGTTGATGGTAGTGTTCGATGTAGGCCTTCTCTCCTGTTATGCTACTGCAGGTGGATGGCAATCGTTCTAGGAAAAATTGATTTAATATTTCATAGGTTAATATTGAAATAAATAAACATTCACACACCCACACCACTAGGATTCCCTGTTGCGGGTGGCATGGACAAATAAAATAGACAAATTCAAATTCAAAATCATTTAATCATATAGGTATTCACTAAATACACTTATGAACGTCATTTTTTGCTTCTACCACCGTTTCGAAAAGGTGCTTTAACAATGAGGAGAAGAAACGGCGAAAGAAACTCCTCAGCACATCTTTTAAACAACACACGGTAATTACAAAAGTTTAAACCTGTGCGGAACTGGTTTCGACACTAATTTTTCCAGGCATCCTTGTCATTCATGTACTCATCTATACATACATACATATCTGTCCTGTAAAATGTCTGCCCCGGTCGGGATCAAATCCAGGAATTGTCATTCAGTACGAAGGTGACTATCAACTGAGCTACAAGGTCTTCAAATATTTAATAGGTTTTCTATACAACCTTTTGAAGTTATACGTCACATTTTAATTCCGAAAATTACAGTTACACGAACAAAACTAAATACATATTTTAATCAATATTTTATCTCAAGAATCGATCTCATGTTTTAGAACCTAAAGTGGTTTTGTAAACTGTTTTGATTCGAGGAATTACTTATCATTTTGAGATTTCTGATAATAATTTATGACTGCAATAGACTACCTGCGAGTTTTATTCGTACTTGGCAATGAAATTCAAATTCAAAACCATTAACGTAATTATCAAAATCCTGTTGCGCACGCACATAAAAGAACGTAACTTACATTCTTAGATTTGACTTTAATTTCTGTCATTGTCTCCGTGGGCATTTTTAAAATCAACTGTCATCAATCTATATTTTTTATTTACTACATACCTCAAAAAATACGAAAGTTTTATCGAAATTCTTGAACAATGAGTTAATTTAATATAGTTTTAAACTTGTATTTGTATATTAGCATTCGGCTCGAAGGACCAAAAACTTACTAGCCCTAAAAGTCTATGTAAGTAATAAACGCAGCATACAGCCATCAATAAGATACCATTAATGTGTCAACAGTCTACAAGATTCAAGTTTGTCGTCTTCCGAATATTGTCACAGTTACGCGTGAAACATAAACGGTGTAGAAATAGATTTGGCCTGGATAGAACAAAAAAAGGAATGAAATTGTTATGTGGTGTTAACACAGTGTGATACAAGCATCAACGTAATGAAACTAAAGTTGCAGTTGTAATAACACCGACATTAATCGCATTATTTATTGCGTTATTGTAATAGAAAAAACTATCTGGATGCAGTACTATTATAGTTAATAATATATTGCTAATTACTAATGTTATGTGAACGGCATTCTTGAATACCAGGACCAGTGGCGAGGCACACATGCACGATATAATATTTGCTTCTTTATATTATGTTACATATACAAATAAGTACCTATTTGTCAATATTTGTTACCCCCCACTTAATACTCTTTACATTTCGCTTTACTGTCGTCCTTAATCTATCTTGACGTCTAATTATTTTGATAAATAATTCAACAATGTTATCGTTAAGACTATGAAACTTATAAAAATTGTATCTAGCGAATTACAAATGAAATATTGTTGCTTTGGCACTAAAAATGCTGACATGTTTCGTAAAGTCTATTTTCGGTAAAATGTATTCAGGAAAATACTTCTTTCTGAGTAGATAGATATCGAAAAGATATAATATACAATGTTGGATGACAACAAAGGTTAAATGTGTCTTGTTAAACTATGTCTCCATCTTCAATCGAGATTATGTAATATTCAACCATATTTTTACAGATTAGATTCTTATATAGTTCACAATAGCGGTGGCATTCTCATATTGTTAATAATAACAATAATTTTATTCTCCTCGCGATGTTTTTTCATACAACGAAGGGAAATGATAAAATATTTATTAATACGATTTTAAATCAAATACAAAAGGACTACGAATAGTTAATCGATTTATTGATTATTATTGCTAGATTTTTAGATAAATCATTTTATCAAATTGCAAAACTAAGTTATTTAATCTAATTATTTAGTCAATAAATTTGTTGGATAAGATAATTTGAAGGTTAATTGCTCTTTATCACATTTTCGTACTTAGGAAATAAGAATATACTGTGAACTGTAATATGTAACAAATGTAGGAAGGAACGTCCACAACTTTAAAGTAAGAATGCCTGAAGTGACAAAATAGCAAAATCACAAATTATGTTAATAGCGCCTGAACTATTCAAATTGCAAATACAACAATCGAAATTTATGTTTCTTGGTTAGAAAGTTCTAATGGCAAGTATAACAAATTACAAACGAACTTAAAGTGCGATGTTTCAACTGCAGTAAAGGCAAAATTGACAAATAGCGAATACCAATTTAGTAGTGTTCAAATTACCAAAATTACTATATATCATTAACGAATTTCATATACCAGTGTCTGATCTTTCGAAATAGTAAATTTGATAAAACTCGTCATTGCATCTCCTAACATACACCGTACACATAATGCAGTTCTGAAAGACCGTGTGCACAGTGAACATGTTCATCAAGCTAAATACACCGGCTTCGATTTTAGCCAAGGCCGTGATTCATATGACAGATAAATTTTGTTCTCGGTTTGTCTGTAATATCTCATCCCCATTCCCACAACAGGAACTCTTAATGAAGAGGGATAAATGCGTAAACATGAAAAAACTTGTTAGTGTTAACTAATAATGTAGTCGTTGTAAAGTAGTGCATGCAAACGAAGTCTCTTGTAAAGCTATCGAGCACTTTAAACATTGCGTCGTTACAAAGTGAAGTCAAATAAACACTTATGATGAGTCGTTAATACAGACTGAATAGGCAATAACATTTCGCCTCCTCGCCACATATTTACCGCATTAACAATAGCCTCTTGTAAATGTACTACTTGTACGTGGAAAAATTTAAAATTTTAACGTCAAGTTTAATAAGTACAGTAAACTATAATAATAGATGTTTAGTGACATTAAATAATTAACCCACAGCTGGACTCAAGTCTTCGCTCTCATTGAGTGGAAAAACCATAATTCACCACGCTAGACAACTATTGGTAAAACTCGCATACCATTGAAAAGATAAAAACAGGTTAAGTTTTAATATATTTTAATACTTGCTGTGCCCGCGACTTCGTCCGCGTGGACGTTAAAAAAGTTATTTAGTAGAAATAAAAGTAGCCTAAGTTACTACTTATTACATCAGCTACCTGCCAGTGAAAGTCCCGTCAAAATCGGTCCAGCCGTTTCAGAGATTAGCCGGAACAAACAGACAAACAGACGGACAAAAAATGTAAAAAATATTATTTTGGTATATGTATCGTATATCCTTTCAAATGCATGTAGTAAAAAGACGCTATTTTAATATTACAAACAGACACTCCAATTTTATTTATTAATATAGATAATAATAGTTCCTATCATTCTTTTCATTTCATCGAAACAATCGATTATTAATTTGTAGAGGACACGTTATTTGAGAGGTGTGTTCAGGATTTGAATTCGAGTCACAAGAGCTGGATCCTGATGTGCAGACCACTGCTAATTGCTTTATAGTTACGTACGGGAGTGGGTCCATTAAATAATAATAACTACAATTGCAAATAGTACTCTACGGTAGTCGTGAAAGGAAACTCGAAGCCCATCAGTGAAACAGTAAAAGATTATAATCATAATTTCCTAATTGAAAGTCCTCAAACGAATATTTCATTTAATATCGCTGTTCGTTGTTCAGACAAATCCGTAAAATTTTGTGATACTTGAGAAGTGACAATTGAGTATGAGTTATTGTTAGTGAATTTATGAGTAGGTACCTGATTCTTTTTTCACATAGAATAAGTTTATGGTTGACAACTATCCCACCTGATGGTAAGCGGTGATGAAGTTTCAGATGTTGAATGCATTAACTTATAAAAACCTATTGACCCCTCTTGAAAACTCCCACATTGTAAGATGGCTGGATCACCGATTTATACTACTTAATAGCTTACTGTATAGGTTTAATCGTCGAATTTATATCAAATATTTGTGGTGGTGTAATTAATATTCATAATCCGATATATTAGCTATTAATACGCGCCTGTCTGTTTCACATAGCAAAATTGTTGATAAACTCATGCGGAGTGAAAATAGTTTTGTAATCTATACTAATATTATAGAGTGTGAATTCTGTGAATTTGGGTATAATATGCGGAAAATATACTTTGAAACCACGGCAACTATTTGAAAAATTAATTTATCATTTGAAAGGTGCATTATTCCGGATAGCCTATATATCAAGGGTATACAAATATCCTGACCGTATTCGGCCACAGCGACTGGCATCCAATTATTGAGAGCCTCGTTGTGTGCTCACATGTGACTGCAAGTCAGTACTCCTCCCACAAAATTATAACGAGGGCCCGCAAGTGGTCGGACCTTGAGCTCGTCCTGCTTGATATCAAGCTCTTCTCTTCATTTCTTCATTAATATATCAATAATAGCTAGCGAAATATAATGAGAATAGAAAATGTACAACTAAAACTTTAAAATTCTAGAAAGCATAAGTACTAGACTGTACATTAAAACACTACCGGTTTCCGGGTAGGAAAAACGAATAGGAAAAGTCTCAGTAACAGGAAGCTCCTTACTCCGTTAGTCACTCAAATGATCACATACTACGACCGCGCTATTCAAAACGCACGTGATCTTGGACACATACAGTGAATATTAATGTTTAATTATCCTTTTAGCTCTCGACATTATTATAACAATTTAGTTGTTTATTTACATACGCATGGCAGATAATAAAATGACTTCATTATTCCTTTACCTACAGATCTTTGCTTTATTGTTATGGTTTCTGAGACTGGTTAGCGTGAGATGGATCCGACATTTCACATCTGCCATAATAAATTTATACTTAATGCAACATGGGAAACTTCGAAACAGAAAACCTTTATTACTATATATTAAATTTTTCGTATTTCGTTTGAGATGTTATCGTCCAGGCACGCTTATAAATAGACACCTTGTAATTAGGTTTTGTTTTTACGTAAAGTAAGTTAATGCTTGACAACAATCCACCTGATGGTAAGTGGTGTTGAAGTCTAACATGTTGAACGCATTACATATAAAAAAGCCAATTCACTCTCTTTTTAAAGACTCCTACTTCATAAATTAGTGTTCGGTCCAAAGACACATACAAACAGCAACTTTGTGTTTAATTTTAAGGGGCTTTCCTTTCAGGGATTTTTAAAGCATTCTATCTCAATACCCTAGAATAACGTCCGGAAAAAAACACTTCACACTAAATAGACCACATACCGTTTTAAAAATCTCCAGAATTTAACAGTTGGAACTCAGTAAAAGTAGGAAAGATGTACAGTGTCTGGCTGAACAGAACTGCCGTATTACAAAATAAACACTTATGTTAAAAAACATTCTTATAACAAAAGATTACTATAAAAAAAAGAAAAAAATGCTTAAACCAGATCTTGAAATTAAATATAATTAGTAAATTTATAACATATAACTATGAGTAGAGAACATTGGGATTTGGGACCACTCCTTAGGAGTTATTTAACGGCTTCTTCTTTCAGCACTGTTAAAGGTAGAGACATGCTAAAGCAATGTAGTTAGATTACGTACGCTTGATAAAACCTATATTGGATCAAATGTTTAAATTTCCACCCGTTTACTACCATGAAAAAATCAGTTCTGTTAGAAACTTGTTATCTATGTAAACACTCTTCTTGATGTCTTCAGTGCCTTGTCCAAAATCCTAAACTCCTGTTCAGAGTCTCAGGTTTCGCATCGTGCCGCTGTATCAACCAGTTCATTGTTTGGTCTAACGGCCTATTCGGTGTTAATGTTATAGAGATCAGTGTATTAATTGTAATGTTTTAAAACAAGAGCGAGCGTTGTTTTGAACATTATATGTATGTAATAGCGCAATGAAACGGTATTTAAATGACACACGTATATAATTTTTATGGTTAATAATAACGTTATAAATGCGAAAGTAACTCTGTCTGTTTGTGAATTATATATTGGTAATGGCGGAAATACCGAGAAGTTAAAACAGTTAACTTATGTAAACATTGTTAAGATGTATTGTCTACAGTGTATAATTTAAAATGAACCTTGTAACTAATAACTTATGAAGGTGCCAGACCTTAAGAAAAATTAGTAAGACATAGTTAAATAAATTTTATGGAGTAAGTATGAAGTTATAGAGGAGGGGTATTCATAAATGAAATTTTTTATTAAGGGGTACTTGGATGAAAAAAGTTGGGAAGCACTGCTACAGAGGAAAGCGATCTTCGACAGCCACGATCTCACACTGTTGCCTGTTGGCTTGGTCATAAAGATTTCCTCAGTTTCTTCTAGTAACAACACTACATAATTTCTTTCTTTTTGACGACTCCGTAGCCCAGTTGTTAGTGACCCTGCCTGTCGAGCGAGGGGTCCCGGGTGTGATTACCGGCCGGGGCAGACATTTATGTTACAGATAAATGTTTGCTTTCGGGTCGTGGGTGATTGTGATGTGATATTTGTGTGGCCTTGACACCCGCAACACAAGGAATCCTAGTGTAGAATTGTGAGTGTGTAAACGTTTATTTCTTTCTTACCATCTTCTCATTTCCTGGCCGACAACGCATCAGTGTTACCTTTGGTCTTGTTGATGTCCATGGGCGACGGTGACCGCTTACCATCACGTGGCTCGTCTGTTCGTTTATCGTCTCTTAACATAAAAAATTACACCTTCCACAGCAGAAATACAGAGCTAAAAGTTAAGAACAGAATCGGATTTTCTGCTCCAAATTTGGAAGCGCGTTCACGGTATGTCGAGGACATACGAATGGTTCCAGGGTGGTCGAATTTTAAAAGAATACCAATCACACCGTCAATACCTAGCACTGATTTATCATTGTCTACCATATCACACATTAACGAGATAGTTTTAACCTCACGTCTCATAGCACCAATATGGCCGATACGTCACGTTTCGCTCGATGTTTGAAAGATATCGATAGAGTTCTGGCAAAATTTACCTAGTGTTCTATTTTATTTTTAAAATATAATTTATTATAAACAAAAGCCAAAACCTCAAATATTTAAAAATGTAATATAAAATAAATTGGATTTTAAGAATAGTTATTGGACACAGTTACAGTACAATTATACATTTTTTACAGTATTAGAAAACTTAACAAATATTGATATAAATTTAAGTATTTTTTTTTTGTTGTCAAGTTTCATTTATAAATTATACCTATACATTAATCTGTGTACCAAAATGATTTTACCTTAGTCTGTGGCGTAACAAAACGGATATAGTGAAAGCCGAACAGGTAAATTTTACAACACTTAGAAAATTAGCTTACTTAATTATTACTTAGAATTAGCGTTAAGTAATAAAATTTATAGTAATTTTTTATCGGAATCTTTAGCAACTAATAATCCGTCCTTGCTTCAGAAAATATACGTTTACGCCTTAGGTTTTTAAATTTAATCTTCTATGACTGAAAGTAATCATTATTGACACAAACAGAGTATCGTTTTAATATGCCTACTACATCGAGCAGTCTTAAACCATTGAAGGATGTTAGAACCCTTGCAACTCCCAAATGAGGCTCTCCACCCAGGTGGATCCATCTGTTCGACGGCTAACTTCGAATAGAACTATTGGTTACAAATGCCCAAAGATCGATGTTGCCACACGCTTGGTTGTTTGCTATTTTTTTTACATATTACAAGCTTAAGCTTGATTGTAATTACATCTAAAGCGCACTTACTTAGGAAAAGTCCATCCAATCTCGACTTGAAATCATCTATAATATAATGTCAGAAGCGAATTCGGGCAAGCTTCCCAGTACATCCAACGAATCCTTCCTTGTTAAGGAAAACACTCATTTCAATTTAAAATGTAACTGACATAGTAAGGTAGTGAATAAAAAACTCACATCAGAACTAACCGAATCTCGGTGAGAAGTTTCAAAAATCTTTGAACTAAGTACAAATTTAACTAGAAAAGAAAAAATTTTTGGTCGAGAAAAACATATTTGTAACAGAATAAATAGGTATAGAGGTTTATAGATATTTGTAGAAGCAAAATTTTGGGTGTGCCTAAGGGTTAGCATTTCATTTTTATAAACAACAGGATTTTTTAATTTAATTTAATGAATTAAACTGCTTGAATAAAACTTTGTGTTACTTTCCGATTGATTTTTTATTTTATTTTATTATATGTATATTAATTTTACATATATAATCTGTATTAACTGCATTTTTTTTATATGTTAAGCCGACAAAATTAAAGACTGGCTTCCCGAATGTTAACTGAAAGGCACTGCCCTAATTTAATTCTAAAACTACAACTTACTCATTTAACAGAAGTACCAATGTAATAATGACCAGATCTTTTGGTTAACGGAAAATTCTATGCCATTTTAGCGTTGTCCAGATCCAACTATAACAAAACCGAATCCCAAAGTAAACAGACGAATCCTCTGTTTACAGATTTGGCACTTATCTTCTAGCGCATGCCAAGTGCCTCCATCGCGCCCTAACACGTAAGCCCTACGTACGCGCGTATCGCTACGTGACGTATGGACGATAGAGGTTACGAGTACGATCTGGTGGGCGTCGGCACGCCAGTCAACCAACAATCGCACAGGATGGAGGAAGGGAAGCTGTGGCGTCAATACATCATCGCCGGAGCCGGTATGTAATATTTTTTTTAATTGAAAATTACGAGACTGTTAAAAAAAAACTATGTATTTATTAAACATTTACTGTGAAAAAAAAATTACGTCAGTGTCAATGTTACAAGGAATTACGAACGCATTTTGAAAGCAATAAAATAACATGATGACTTGCATGTACTGTGATATGTAATACAATAAAAAATAGGCAAGTTTTAAAATTTATGAATAAAAATAATAACACAATAAAAAATCGTAACGGGACATTGAAAAAAGTGATATATATTTTGTTATCGCAAACAGAATTTTAAATTTACATAGATGAATTAAAATATATACGTATATTATGTTAATGTTATACCTATATTATGTTTTCCTGTTCTTTGTTCATATCAAACTCATTAAACTACCTATAAAAACTGGTGATTTTGTGTTGTCTAATAAATTATGAAAACTATATTATTACATAAACAATTTTTATCCTAAACCGCCAAATATTATTTTTAAATTTTTAAATTCTAAATAGACTTTTGAGTAGTTGCTGATGATGCTCCATTTCGGAGCGAAACACGTGTTGGTGAGGGGAAGTATGTTGGTATATACTTTTATTTATCATAAATGCATGTTTTCCTTCGTGGGAGGGAGTTAGGTTCTTTCCATGTCTAGAAGTTTATACCATCATACATTGTGCTTGCGGATTATTGCAAAGTAAATTTGTACTAATTTAATAACAATGAATATCCGCAAAGTAACGTCTGGTACTATCAACTGAATAGGATTGGACTGAATCAGTTGGGTGCGAAATGTGAAGTTCTCTTTGGACCTCTGGGACGGAGTAGAACCCTAAATTACAATATTATTTCGTTTCATATAACACTATTAAAACCTATTCTTACTGATACTGTAATTGCCGCCTACTCATAGAATTGGAGTTTTTAAGTGGAAATTGAATAAGTGTTTACAGTGCGTTCAACATCTAAGACTTCATCACCTCTAAACATCAAACGCGATTGTTGTCACGTTAAATTTATTATATGTAAAATATATATGCTTATATAAATAATAAAAATTATATATTTTTTCGAGTATTATGTAGGTAATGATATAGAAAAGTTATTACCACTGCTATAAAATGAACGACTGTAGATAATACCGTAACGATAACGTTTTCGTGGTTACAGAGATAAAATAAATATTCTAAATTACAATTCTGTTTTGTGGACCTGCTGTTTGAAAATGAATCTTGTCTTTACAATAGTAATATAGTTAAATGAATCATTTATTTTTCGAGAGTACAACTCCTTATCATTGACACTCTCTATGACCATTTCTTGCCTTGCATCCGACGCTGAATAAAGACTTACACACCAAATCATACTCATATATATATATAGGTACACTTACACTCATCTATCTATACTACTATATAAATCTGTTGAGATTTACGTGTAGGTATGTCTCGAATAACTTAAAATCGGTATGTAGTGGAAATACATGTATAGCAGACAATAGGCTGTAAAAAAGCTATCTATCTATATAACTCTGTAATGTTTCTCAGTCTATACATTTTTTTTTCATGATAAATATGCGTTTTTGACCATTTTGAAATTTTTTGTTTGTATGCTTCTTCGTGAAAATTGGTGTATAGTGAGAACACGTGATTGCGCAGGTAATATATGAAATATCAGTAAACCTAATGATCAAGGCATAAAATATGAAATTTTTAATAATCATGCCAACCCGACCCAAGTCGGACCCTACCACTATTGACATATGTAACGCTATTACGCACATTGTTCGATATCGCCCATTGTATTTTATTATTGTTAATATACAGATAATATATAACATTATTTTTATTGCAATAACTATATCGGTGGGGGTTATCTTTATCTATAATTGATGTCATTAAAAACATGATATCAACATGACCTTGGACCTGTTGTTAATTCTTACTGGTGTACAATATGGTGTCAACCTGCTCTCGTTTCGCTACCGGAAATTTGAACCTCGTTTTACTAATAAGAGTAACGTCTTCCTCTTGTACCTTCGACTACTGAGGTGTTAAATCACCAATTCAATGTCAACGACTTTTTTATAATCAATATGGAGCTGTTATACAATATTTACAAATCGTTCGATAAACTTCTTATTCTTCTTCCTCTTCGGACATCTTCTAAATCAACGTTCCTCAGTACCTGAAGCTAAATGTTCAGGTGACGCGCGCTGCCAGTGTTATCTTATGGATTCGAGACGTTGTCTCTTACTGTTAGCTTCATCCGAAAACTGTCACTCGGCGAACAAGATTCGCAACGACAGAATTCGTAATCAAACGTTACCGTCATCGCTTGCAGTTTTTTAATGTAAATAGCCGACAAACAAGCAGACGAGCCACCTAATGGGAGTGGAAATGTCGCTCATAGTGACACCAAAGACGTCAAGAAGAAGAAAGTAAGGATAGGCGACATTGTTGGAAAGATTTATAACCGATGCCAAAGAAAAGTCTTTGAACGGCGTCTACGCCTTGGTAAATCCCAGTCTTTTAACCGAGAAAACTAATTAAGGAAACCGTTGAAGGCCGTTCGAGTCGGAGAGCTCAGGACCGATTGAAAAGACGCCTATACAGGGCTCCCTGTGTCCAGCATTGGCTGTTATGTCTGATAGACAGATTATAAAGTGCTCTACCGACAAGTTTTGGCCATCATTCAATACAATTCTGTTAAATGTATTCTGTCAACTTGCAATTTCTTATATAATTAATAATCCCGAAGCCTGTCAATAGTCGATGGGAGAAAATAGTAATGAAGTGTTTTGTCTTTACGTAATCTATCCATTTAGGGGTCGGCTTTCGGAACCCGAAGTAATAAGTTATAAAAAGTATCTTCTATATTCGATCTTAAGTAATAAGTAATAAAGTAAGTGCATTCAGCCGTCGGCCGCGAGTGTTACAGTGGTTACGACGGTAGAAGATATTGTGAGCCTTGGATTTGCCACTAATTCCCCCACTAATGATGAGGAGACACCTGCGCTCTATAGCGTCACTAGTTAAAGTAATCACGTACAGATATACACACAAACAGAAATAGAAGCCGCGAATTTTGATTGTCATAGATTTTTTGCCGTTGTATGTATTTATAAAAATTACAAGTTAATTGAGCTTAAGCTCTCAAATGTTAGGAATCTTCTGACTTATATGTTAACGAGTTAAAGGCTAGCTCTTTTTGTCTGTCTATCTGATCGT
>PDGT01000028.1:4095841-4133515 GCA_003671415.1 Megathymus violae
CATTTATATATATATATATATACACATTTATCGTATATATATCTACACAAAGAATACAATTAAAATTTCATACATATCCTACTTCATATCCGAAAATACTGAGGTTAACATTTTGAAAATTTGGATCCTAGATTGATAGATAGATACTATTACAAAAAAAAATGCTTTAAAAAATATGTCAGTTTCTTCAGAATATTATAAATACTCCTGGATACTAATTATTTCCGTTACGTGTGCTTCGATTTTTTAAATGTTTTCATATCTTTTAAATTATCCTCAGACGCGCCCTACTAGGAGCGCATACCGTCGTGATGTATCGCTAGAGAGTTATCAGAACTGCCGGTTCTGACTGATCGGAATGATTTCTAAATCAGACCAGCCTGGCGACTGGCGTACCACAATTCAGCCGACCTTCTAAACTCTTACCTCTACACGTATACGAACTTATCCTACCCAGGATAATTCGAATGCGATCAACGAACAGATGAACGTGTGAATGATTTTAAATAGGTTTCGTTTTTCGTCACGCTAAACACTAAGGGTAGGGGCTTTCTGAACAACCTTATATTCAGTTATGATTATCGCGATCCGAATAGGTGGAAACATTCAGAGGCTTAAGACCAGTGTCAATGTCTTACAGACCAATATATAGTATACTAATAAGTAAAATTGGAATGTCTGTTTGTAATATTAAAATAACCGCTTTTTACTACATGCATATGAATGTATATACGGTACATATACCGAAATAATTTTTCTTACAATTCTTGCCTGTCCGTCTGTCTGTTTGTTCCGTCTAATCTCTGAAACGGCTGAACCGATTTTGACAGGACTTTCACTGGCAGGTGGCTGATGTAGTAAGTAGTAACTTAGGCTACTTTTATTTCTACTAAACAACTTATTTTGTTAAATTCCACGCGGACGAAGTCGCGGGCACAGCTAGTACATATAATATTAATGACCGTATAACTTATAAATAATTTAACAATTTGAGGCCATATGCATACAATGTATAATTTAATCGGAGACCACGGTTCAAAGCTGTAACAGAATCAAATAGTTTTAAAGCTAACTCATTAACGAACTCTGTTAAGCCAAAATTGTAATCACTGCAATATGTTGCGAAAAGAGTTCCACACTGACACTGGTGTAAAAAATATATATTTAATGAGCTACTCGAGATATTTTAATGGCGACATAAAAACAGTAATATAACAATAATAAAACACGTACGTATCTCACATAATCAGTTTAAATATTTATTAAGTCCTTATTACATTATCTGATTATTCTGACACTTAATCTTACGTGTGTTCGTGTATCTCACGAACTGGCTCCATCAATTGTGTCAACGAGAATTTATTCACGATATATTCCATCGGTTCCCCTTCTTAATACGAGTATCAACTTAATGTTATGTAAATAACAGGGATGTTGTGGATCACCGTAACCGTAACTGTATGTATCGGATATCCGAAATAATAATATATTCGCAACCGTAACGTAATCCGATAGAAAATTTTCGGATAATTTCCGTTAGTAGCAAGCAGAGTGTAACTTAAACACGTTATTACAGATTTTCGCGGACACATTTGCCGCGTCGCCCTCATCTTTAGACGGTTTTTATTATTTCATTTTTAAGGTTTTTTCCGTGACCATAATACTAAATAATACCCAGAAGAAAGTCAAACTGTTACCTTGTACGTACAATATATTTTTTTATAAGTCCTAATGGAAGTTACTGAAACAGTCGTAAATCCGAAATAATATAATATCCGTAACCGCAGCCGAAGGCGATACAATATTATTCATATATCCGTATTCATATGCAGATCCGAAAGTTCAGGTCCATAACATCCATCTGCTCAGCTTCACATGTTTAAACAAACAATAACAACCCACGACGTACGCTGACGTCGCAATACGTTACACTGTACGAGACCATTCGAGACCACACGAAACAGACGCGCGTCTGTCTGGTCTCGGCACTCGGCAAAGTAACGCAAGCTATACTTACTGACTTTTCGCTACAAATGCAATAATAAAACATTGTTATGCTTATTGATTTTCAGTAAGTACCTGTGTTATTATTAATAGATAATTAAATTTTGCGTTTAATACTGTAAATAATTATGCAGTCGAAGTCACGTGTGTAATAAAATAAATATTTATAAAGAAATCATAAGTAATATGTTTGCAAATTGTATTGTATAAATAACTATTGTTATTTTTGAAGGTACATTTTGAATATACATAGTTATTGCTTTATTTTTGAAGATATTTAGTATTTCAAATCATTCGTTACAATGATCCGACGCACTGGTGTGGCGACGCCCTTAGTGGTATTCGCCCCACGTGACCGTGACGTCAAGTTCAATGTCGATGTGCGGCGAGTTGGGTTTTACCTCATTTATCGGTATCGTGTCGGTTAACTGTAAAAATATACACTCGGTATCGTAAAAGTAAAGTATAAAAATAGATTCATAGCGCTGATAAATGCTTGATTGTGTCAACTGAAATCGTCCATCAAAATTATGCATCATCTGAACCATTTGGAATTAAGTGAATGATTGATCTAGTGTTCAGAGGACACAGAGCAAACAGTGTCTGGTTTTACAGAACAATTGTTTTCGTTAAGCCTTATTTTTATTAACGTGTTCATAGCTCCGACGCTTGTGTCATTCATAGGTGATGGACTGAGGTAAACAATGACAACGACGTCCGGAAGTAACAGCGCTGCAACTGGATAAAAACTTACATTGTAATTGGCATATGTTAGTTTAAAGATGCACTGACGAGTTACTTTCTTTCACAATTTCTTCTCCCTAATGCGCTTTCCCGATACTGTAGTATGGGCTAAAATAATATTCGAAAGTGCATTTACAATATCTATTTTCGATTTTGAATTTGAAACAACTAGTGCGCTGTTTGTATGTGGATTTGCAGCCATATTGGTGGCCCGGATAAAACAAGATCTGCAGTCGGCTTCGCGTGCATTAATTGAAAGTATCCTATTTGCGAGCCTGCAAAATCTTTTACTGCGGAGAAATAAGTGTGAATTTAGTAATACTATTATTATTTTCCAATTTGAAAATTAATCCTTCAATAAAACTTAATATTACAAAAGTTATGTTTGAGTTAATTTATGTGATCGGATCTACTGCATCTTCTATTACATCTTCAAGAGGAAAAGAGAAACGTGATACATTGTATTACAGAAAACCTTGTTCCGATAACGTTAAATGAGGGTGCACTCGTACATCAACCACTAGAAACAGCTGATTATATTCACATTAGGGTACTCCGATACTTGGGGAGGTTACTATCGCATAATTGACACTGATTCAACTTAATAATGATTATACGCAAACGGCAATAGATGAAAAATCACGGGCTCGGCACGTGCATACAGATATGTAAAATTTAAGAAAAAATAATAACAATCTAGAGGTGCACCAATCACTTATGTCCTTATTCATAACTTATGCAATCAAAGGTAAGCTACACTATTTATATAATAGATAATAAATAAGAAAAAGCAGGAACATCAACAAACACACACAAATGTTCATACACTCACACCTCCGTACTAGCACATTATAAACACCCATGACCCGAGAACAAACGTTTATTTGACACATAAAAATTTGTTCCAGCCAGGAATTGAACCGGGGACTCCTCGCTCGACAGGTAGGGGAACTAAGCTAGAGGCTCGTCAAACAATATACTAATATAAATAGGTACAAAATCTATTTGCGCTTTACTTTATTAAATGTCATAAATAAAATATTTTAAAAATTCCTTAGTGGTGGTGAGTGTGAAATAATATAAAAATAAGGACTATATTGTGAAGGATATTTTTATAGTTAACTCCAATTAAAAGGATCCACAGGAAACATTCGTGGACCGCAAGGTCTCGATGAGACCGCCGTAGCCTAAATGGGATGTCGCAATTTGGGGCCGGCGCACAATACTAAATAAACTGTTAACAGGACTAAATTATTATTTACGTATTGTTTAAATCAATACAGTTGAAAAATTTAATTTATTAATCTAATTGTTCAGTTAATATTAACAGTTTCGTGAGAACTCTGGTAATTTGATAATATTTATGACAATTTACGAATAAAATTGACGGAATTACTAAAAGATGTCCACACATTGTTAACTGAAAATATATTTCAAAATTCAAAAAAGTATTATTCTCAGCCTACATTTGGAACGTTTAATTACGAAAAATAACGTTTTCAGATCAGTTTAAATATTTTTTTTGTCTTTATTATTCGAGGTTTAGCCGATTAGTACTAAAAATCGAAAATATGTTTAAAAAAAATGTTTAGTCAATAACTTAAAACAAATTGGATTCTAATGTGTGATTTAAACTTCGAAAGTAATTCCAATTACGTCCTGTAACAAACACTATTCATTTATCATTTCTCTCAAAAAACGTTCGAAAGTAAATCGTCTAATTTCCGAACTGACTTGAAAAGTGAAACATATTTTATTACACCTAAGGAAACGGGTGTAACTAAAAATTCGTTGTTATTTCAGTTTTCAAACGCAAACAAGCAGCACAACGAAGCCCGAGTTTGTTTAGCAGTACACACGGGCCGGGTACTTAAAACCTAGGACTTATTAGGCAAACAACAAACAGTTTGACGTTTAAACACGTCTCAGGGTTTCTTTGGCTTTGCCAATATATCCAGGGTTACATACAGCATAATTAACTCAACGTACAGAGGAACAACGCTCATCTGTATGTCATAATGCAATAAAATCACGAAATACTCGCGTTTCATTATATAAACAGTTATCATTTGACCATATTGTTGACAAGTATTCAATTTTTTGTTACAGACGGTTAGTTATATAAAATAATCGTATTGATTATTTATATTACTTAATCATATTGTATATAATTAAATTATTGTAAGTTGCTTATTGAAAATTTCAAGGGCTGATACAGTGTAATTCAGTTAAATAAGAACACAATTTAGATTGTTATTACGTCATGAAACTCGGGCATTTCAATTGGACATTTCACGACGACTCGGGCATTTCAAGAGGAGAGTGATTGGCTATTAATAAGTTCGTGCGTTCACCATCTTAGATGTCATCACCACTTAGCATCAGGTGGGATAGTTGTCAAGCATTGACTTATTTTATATAAAAAAATAGATAATAATTTAATTGTATTGTCAGTATTGCAGTCAACCCATGATATATTCAACGACCCATAGCCGCGGCCAGTTGGTAGTGAGCCTGACTACCGAGCGGGCGGTCCCCGCATTTGAAACTGCATCTATACTACATATGTTTATATCTATACTATATATGTTTGTTAAAATACAAAAATTTACAGCAGATGTAATACATTTTTTTTTTGTTTTTTTTTTATTGATCATTGAAATCGGACATATATCTTGAATTTGGATCCTTTCTGAGCTTAATATACTTGTGATGCAATTTCGATAAAGCTCTAATTCGAGGTTAATTCACCGTCTTATTTGGAGAAAATTTCGATAGCGCTATTCAGGAATATATACACATAGCGCCATCTATTATCCCTACAAAACAACAGCCGTGGTTAATTCACCTTATCTCGTTTTTGTATCAAATTATCTTTTAATCTGCATCTTCTGTTATAATTTAATCTACATTTGTTTCAAAACGTTTTTCGTTTTCGTATGAAGTTTTGAACACAGATACTTCAAAGACAAAATAATATTGTGTACATTAGAAAAAAAATTAAAATCATAAAAGATTTCATATAACATCACCTTTCAAGATGAACGAACGAACTGTTAGCATCATACAGATGTACCTACCTACCTATACCTCATACATTTTTCAATTTTATTTTTTTATTTTATTTTATTAAATCACTAACATATCAACATATTTAACTGCCAACATAATTACAGGTGACGACATCATACAAAAGATAAAGAGCGTGTACATTACAGCGATATAAATTATTTAATTAATGTAAGAGAATAATCTTTAAACAATATATATCAATATAAAATTCGTACAGATAAGATGCCCACAGTTCATTTTATTTCGTTAATTTTTAATGTAATTCAAAATATTTTCATTTATTAAAACATAATCTGGTTTTATTTCAACAATTTGTTTTCATTATTATTGTTAACAAAATTATTTTTACGTTTTTATGCCTCATACTAAAAGTTATTTGACGACAGCGAACGTCGTGGTAACATGCACCGGCTACAGCATGGGCTGGACGGCGCCCGTCAACGCCAAGCTGGTGGCCAACACCACCACCAGTTCGCCGCTCGAGTCCATTCCCACCACGGACGAGATCGCTTGGATGGGCTCTATACTCACCGTCGGCGCTATCTTTGGTGTGTTGAAATATATTTTACTTTACTTTAAAAAGTCCATTTACAGCTTATCTTAGTGTCACTGCTATGTATTTAGAAATTGTGTGTGTGTATAATAGGAGTCTTTTAAATTTACTGTCATCCAGTTGCAGATATTCAGATTATTAAAAGCATTGCATACGTAGAACAGTACAATAATTTATATAACAGATAAATGGTTTTAGCTTCAGATAACAGATGGCGCTAAGATGCATAGTTGTTTTTATCGTAATTTTTTTTTAAAAAAAGATGGACACCTGTCAATCAAGTGTCACTTTTCGAATTAGATTTTTTTAATTTGACAATTTTGTAACGTTTTCTATCAGTTCTATTCATGAAGTTATAGGTATATAACTTCATGATTCTATTGTAGCTTCACTTGTTTGAAAGTCTATTAATATAATAATATTTGTTGTGACGTATCTGGTGATACGGATGACCTATCAAATTCAAAATCATTTAATCATTTAGGTATTTTATAAATATATCTATGCGCGTAATTTTTGTTTCTACTAACCATTCGAAAAGGAGCTTTAACATTCAGGAAAAGAAACAGCGAAAGAAATCCCTCCGCACCTCTTTTAAAACAACATAACGCATTTACAAAGTATTTTTTATTATGTACCGGGTACTCACGATACGTGATCCTGGTCAAGGCCGTCACGTCACGCCGTCTGTTTCGCCGTGACCACGATCAATGCAATCGGGTCGACATATTGGCAATTAATAAAACGTATCGTGAGTACCCGTTACATAATAAAATGTATAAATTCATCGATGATATTAGTTTCAAATCATAAATAACAAAGTATTTTATATCCTGCGCGGATTTTATCAGATGGCCCGTGTGCTCGTTTATCGATTACTAAAATACATAAATAAAACGCTTCCAAACTTATACAGCTGCACTGGAATTCCCTGTGCTGCGTCTCGATCGGTGAACATGAGTGTCTGCCACAGTTATCAATGGAACCGAGGCCTTTGGTCGGCAACGTCACCACCAATGGCACGAAAAATGGTCGGATGGTCAAATATATTTTTGATAAAATATTTTTCAGTGCGATTTGTCATTTACATTCAATATACAACAATTACATTCAATATGTATAGCGTCTTATAAAATATAATACGTAACTGAAGTATAAATTATCATAGGATTAAAAAAGTAATAAAAAGATAACACAATTATATATATTTATACATTAAAACAACGAAAGGTAAAAAAGAAAACTAATAAAAAAATATTCAATTATCTGAATTCAATATGAGCTACGGGTCAAATTTATTGATACTTTTCGCCACATTTCGCACCTAAAACGCTCTAAAACTTAATATTGTGTTTTCAGGACCTTTCATCGGTGGACTTGCAGCTTCGAAGATCGGTAGGAAGTGGGGGCTGATGACGTCATCCATTCCTCTACTCCTCGGCTGGATCCTGGTTGCGTTGGCCACGAACATGGGCTACCTGTACGCTGGAAGGATTTTCTGGGGGATTGCCGTTGGAATGATATTCACTATCTCGCCCATGTACTGCGCGGAGATCGCAACGGTGAGTTGGAACTTTGCTTGGCAGAAGAATGAACGATTTATAATACGTCTATTTTATATCTCGCAATCTTCGACAGTTTTTTCTTTATGTTAATAGTTGACAAACGAGCAGACGAGCCACCTGATGGTAAGTGGTCACTGTCGCCCATGGACATCAGCAAGACCAAAGGTATCACTGATGCAAATAATAAAAAAAAAATAGTAACCTGCTTGCCGAGCAAGAGGTCTCGAGTTCGATTCCCGGCCGTGGCAGATATTTATGTGACAGATACATGTTTGTTCTCGGATCGTAGGTGTTTGTAATGTGATATTTGTGTGTGTCCATGCCGCCCGCAACACAGGGAATCCTAGCGCGGGGCTGTGAGTGTGTGAACGTTTATTTTATTTATTTTAATATACGTGTGATCAACTATTAAAATATGAACTGGTATAAACTGATTATAGTAATATTCAGTTAGTGCTTCTAAAATCTTATCTGGCAGAAAAAACCACTTTAATATTCATCATTCTCCTTCATTCATCAGGATGACGTAAGAGGCGCTCTAGGCTCGTACCTCCAAGTGTTCATCACCGTCGGCTTCATCCTCGTCTACTCCATAGGCCCCTACGTCTCGTACCACGTGATCGCGTACTTCGGGATAGTGCTCGTCGCTGTCTTCTGTATCGTCTTCTTCTTCATGCCAGAGACACCTACTTATTTTTTACTGAAGAGTAAGTATTACTGATTATAGTATAATTTTTTACTCCGTGCAGTTTGCGTCATAAGACGCCGGAGCGGTGAAGCGAGTGTTTTGCTCTCTCTCCCACTCACGGGCCTTATGGGCGGGAATAGTGATGCACATTATTGTTGTCGATAAGCGTTATCGATAGTGTATTTAGTTTTGTCATTATGTGGGATTGTGATAAAAATGAAAGAAAAATAGATAAAACAACGTATTCATTAAAATAAGAACTATAATGATTTAAAATAAATTATTCATTGGGTATGTATGTATTAAAAAACTATAAGTACAAAAGTTTAGAATGTAACAAGTTATATTAAAAATGAATATAAATACTTATATCAAAGTTTAAATTGAACAGCAAAAAAGATAATAATGATAATAACTTATATCTAAGATTAAAAAAAATTAAAAATTAAAAAATTTGCATTGCATTAATTTGCAGGTATTAGGTGGGGGTAATTGACACACAATGATCATAACATAACAATATCGCAGCACCTTTGTATACCGCACCGCCGCCGTGCACCTGCCTTCGATGACTCATTTGTTTGTATCGATAATGGCGTTGCGCCCGCGCAACATGCTCACCGCCCTAGCCGGCTTATCTATTATGACCCAAACTGCACGGAGAAAAACATTATACTATAGTAGGCAATGCTTTTAACGTAAGCGTACGAATTCACCGTACATTAGGACATAATAAGTAAAACGACTCAACACAAGCGCGTTGCGCGGTAACGTTACGCAGTCGTATCGTATACCTGTCGCATAGCAGTCGATATATATGCTCCGCGACTTTCAAAACAATTTCAATGCAAACGGTTTTAGTTCAAATATTGTCTGAACCACACAACAGTATCTCCTGCTAGACAGATTAGGAGTTCGAGTCCTGCACACTGGTTCAAGTTACGTGCGTAGTACAAATGAATTACCATTTGCTTTAATGAAGGAAAATATCGTACGGAAATCTTTACACCTGAGAATTCTCAATAAAGTTCTCAAAGGTTCGTGAAGTTTGCCAATCCGTACTTGACCAGCGTGGCGGATGGTCTGAACCTCTTGTTGTGAGAGATGACGTAAATCCACCAGTAGAACAATATGGGATGTAAAGATCATAATAATGAGTATTGATATGTACCTATCAATATTACATTCATGTTTTCCTATTTATATCCTAGATGGAATTATCTAGCAAGTTTCTTTACCCTTTTTCAAATCTATCATTCGATTTACTCCAAATTCGTCGTCTATAAGGCAATTAAGAGCGTAAAGCGTATATTGAATAACAGTCGGCTATTGCGTCAAAACGTCTCGTTGGAGATAGCCGAGCTCTGTTCTATGTAGCGTAATGGTAGGTGGTAGTGCATGATGGCAGTATCTGCTTGGATATTACCACGTTCCATCTAAAATCGATTATTAATAGATTCAACTTGTAGTCTTGGAGAGCCATTTAATCTTATCGTCCTGCTTCCATCACGATCGGCAGTCACCTCGCTGATGCATTTGGTCTTAGACGTCCACTCATCATCGGGTGACCCATCTTCTCATTCGAAGAAGCTTTTCAAAAAAAAATTGTTTTAGAATTCCGTTAAGTAGATTATAGGTACTAATTGGTATAATATGGATGCTAAAATAATAAAAGTACTAAACCTAGTGTTAAAAACTTTATTTTCTGAAAAATAAAACTCAAACAACAAATATTCAGTTAACGGTGTAAGGAGCTCCGTTTATTCTTGATCCCAAACCAATATTCCCTTCTGCATCCTAGTAAACAATGAATGAGTATATGAAGAATGGTTTCATTTTAATAATGCGCGTGCACTGTTGTATCCATCTTTATGAACCTCATCTCAGGATTTTTGTCTTTGAAACTGAGTTTATAATTTTTATTTATACTCAAAGATGATCGCGAAGCTGCAGCGCGATGTCTGTGCACATTGCGAGGTCGCTCGCGTTCGGGTGTGGAAGCTGAACTAAGCAAGATTGAAATCGACGTTAAGGCTTCCATGGAGAAGACAGCAACGGTAAGTGATAAAATTTTACTAACAAATCTGTGTCCACTTGAAGTCACTGGTTGCGGACGGCTATAGATACACTATAGGACAAGAGGACAATGTCGGCTCTGCAGAAGAACTCTATGGCATAGTTAGCAGCAAATTCCAGTAAACATAAAATTGGAAGGAAAGGAACTTACTAAAATAATCGTATCTAGACAAGCACCACAAAAACAAAATTGAAGTTTAAACTTTTAGAAATCATCATAATATCTCGCTAGTGTCTCGTTGATGTAAAGAAGTACGAAGTTTTATAACGAAATGCGGCATTACTTTTATAGTTATTCAAACCAAAAGAAGTCGTAATCTGTACAATATGGAACAAAATTTCAGGTCATGGATGTCTTCCGCGGCAGTAACTTCAAGGCTTTCTACATCTCGTGCGCACTGGTGCTCTTCCAGCAGTTCTCGGGTATCAACGCTGTGCTCTTCTACATGACCGATATCTTCAAGGACTCCGGCACTGACCTCGACCCTGCTATCGCCACTATTATTATTGGAGCTGTGCAGGTGCATATTTCTCTTTTAAAACCGTCTTTGTTATCTTCAATATGTCTCCAAACTATGCTCGCTTAGGAACTTTAGAAAACTTCAGGTTCATATGGGGGTCAGTTCGAAGAGTGCCCAAATCACTGCTTCGATATTTTCCGTCAAAACGTATAGTTAGACATTTGAATTTTACTGGAACATTTCTGACTAATAGCATTCCAATATGATACAAAAGAAAATTACTATTAAACATTATCTTTTATTGTACTTGTACTAAGTAGTTAAACATCTTTCTTAAAAATGGTTCAGCGTAGTGACACTTCTACGACCAGTTTAAAAGTTTCTAAGACTTTCAATGGCCAAAAAAAACAGATTCAATTGATTAATCTATTTATATAATATAGGTAATAATTTAGGCGTATAGGATAATCAATAAGATTTAAATTTATCTTTATAATTTTTCTACAGCTAATGGCCTCTTTCATAACACCCTTTGTGGTAGACCGACTGGGTCGACGTATACTGCTGTTGGTTTCGTCCTGCGGAACTGCTATTGGTCTGGTAAGCGCTTTACGAACTTATTATCATCGAAAATAATATTTCTTATAATTGTGTTTATGTCTGAAGTTTATTTTAGGTAGTATATGTGTTAAGCAAAAAACACGCTTCCTGCAATAAGCTTTCTAAGTTCTCTTTTCTGCTTTGCATTTATCCAAGAAAATTAGAATTGCGGAAACCATAAATTGTAATGGAATATTTATTGGATCAAGAACAGCATGTCTTTGAGGTAGCCAAAAACCACGCTCTTAAACATCAAACAAAACATATAATCCCGAAGCAGGTTCTCCGTTTTCTTCTTCGCCAACCTTCTGTTCTTGACGATATTGTTATAAACTTTCGTTACCCAAAAATCCCTTCTCTTTCAGATTCTTCTAGGCATGTTCTTCCTGTTAGTGGCGAACGGCAGTGAAGTAGTGGCTAGTATCAGTTTCCTTCCGATCCTGTCTCTGGTTTTGTTCATCGTGACATACTGCTGGGGTCTGGGCCCGCTGCCGTGGGCCGTCATGAGCGAGCTATTCCCCATCGAGGTCAAGGCTGTCGCCTCTCCTATTGCTACGGCTTTTTGTTGGTTCCTCTCTTTCCTCGTCACCAGGTAACTCTCTCTCTAATATTCTCTGCCCTGTTCTTTATATACTGTAATAATATTAAGTTTTAATTTTTAATTATAATTTCAAGTTAAGTTTGTTAATTATTTCATTAATCTTGCGATGGTCGGGGTAAATTATTTTGAAGTACAAATCAATTTTCAAATAATTAGGCCCATCATCCCTGTTTTTTACTATACCCTGCAAATCAGTACTATCGTTTATTTCTGATTATTTGCTTGTCACATACATACATATATGAAATTAGTTATATAATTATTCTATATTAAACTGACTTCCAAGTTTTTATCGCTTGCAGATTCTTCGAGCCGATCGCCATCGCCCTAGGGCGCTATACAGCATTCTGGGTGTTCGCAGTGTTCTGTATAATCTCGTTCTTCTTCACGATGTTCCTGGTGCCCGAGACCAAGGGCAAAAGCTTCCAAGAAATCCAGGACATGCTGGCGGGCAGGTATGAATCATACTTGAATTATAATGTTTCACATTAGCCAGAACTGTTTCGAATGCCGTCAGCCCACGTGCCTCCCCAGGACAGGTTTAAAAATTTTGTGAGAGATAACATACAAACACTGTAGGGATTGAGGCATAAGTGAGCTTCAATTCAATTTGTCATGGCATGTTTTATAAACGATTACGGTTTATGATCAAAATTTCCAATTTTAGTGCCAAAATTTGATAAAAAGAGTCAGAAATATAAAGGTTTTCGCCTAACCTGAATCTAGGCCAACCTCGTCTGCTCGTTGTACATTGTTCATACAATAAGTTTGTAACTCCAATAAGTTTGTAACTGAAAGTACCTGACCTTGTTGGCCGTTCAGCATTTACGCCAAATTTTCAACCCTAAGTTTTGAGAGTCAGTCAACAAACGGGTTCATGCTTTCTTGTTGGCTGGCGGCTATACATTTGTGTCGGCGATGCATTCGTGTTCCGGATGTCTGTGGCCATCACTGACCACCTGAGTCTGAACTGCTCGTCTGACAGTTGCCATAAGAAAATTGCGCAATAGCTTTAGCGCAGACGAATTTAATGAAAAGTAAAATATCGGCACAACATTTAATGAAACAAAGATTTTCATACGGTTCTGTTTTGTGTAGTCCACTCGGATTTTACGATAAATGCAAACAGGAACCCCGCGGGCCGAGTCTACGAGAAAATAAAACGTATTATAAAAATTATGTTCATTATTTTATTAGTATTATTTTTATTCAGTAGGAACTTAAATGAAAAATAATATTTTTTTTTTCAGGAAATCTTCAAAGTCGGAAAAATCGTAATCGCGCATCCACTGCTGCATCCTGAATTTTAGATTAAATTTTATGTTAAAATTAATTCTATCTCCAAAAAAATTTTGTCCTTAATAAATACTACAAGACTACCAAATACATTAAAAATTATATACCCTCAAATTATGAGACGAATATATGATAATAATATACCCACGTCCAGAAATGAGATATTTATAGATATAGCAAACATGTGGCTGATGGGAATTCATGGATATTTTAAACTTAATTAAATTCTTGACATGATAATGATTAAGATAAATAAATTAGGAACATAATGTTGATATACTAAAGTATTTATAACTGTAAAACTGCTCGTTTGCATTTTGGAACCATTTTTAATTATATTGTATTCTTTATCACTTTCAAAAGTTAATGAACCAGTTGCAGAATTATTTAACTAACTATTTGTAACCAAGACCATCTGTAACCAAGACCGCAACAAAACCAACACGCAGATGTAACATTTTAACACTACAACATGCAACGAGGCCGAAGAAATGTTTCTTCATCTTCATGGTCTTGTGGGCCCGACTTAAATAAAATGGGTACAATAGATCAAATATGATCATTGTGGCCTTATTAAACAAACCACATCCATCCAGCAAATAATAATAGTTAATTAAAACCATTGGTAATCAGGACCATTTGTAACCAAATCTAGCCGCTACCACAACTAACCGTAACCATGGTTACAGATTTCAATAGATAACAGTAGCAATTGAAATGCACATGGACCTATGGATATATGGATAATTTATTCATTACTATTTACTTGTGATCCCGGATCAATAAATAACGGTCACGACCACCGTACAAAGTACAAATAGGAACAATATTACAGCTAAGCGCTTATTGTGATACGTAATTATAATATTAATATTAATTACGATGAATATTTATATTGTACATAATATTATAGTTTAATTTTTTAACTTGTGATACGAATTGTTTTCAATAAATATTTAAATAAAGTATTTTTTGTATTATTTAAGTTTTTCGGAGACAGATAACAAAAAAAGAATCGTTATAATTTCTCATATCTCTATACTGTAGAAAAAAAATGTGTGCAAGTGTATATTCATGGACTTGGAGTGTCTATATTCATGGACTCTTTAGATTTGAAAACGACTTGTTTTAGACCTATCCCAACATCGGTACATCGCCAGACGGACGGACGTCAGTAACAGTGAGTCAGACTCGTTGCCAACCAAGAAACGCGCTTACACACCAACACTAGGCGTCACGCACGGATACCGCCCGAAAAATCACTGAAATTAACGTACCTTTGTAGGTACTTAGGTACTCACGGAACCCGGTGATCTTCAAAAGATCCTTGCTCCATTGCATTATCCAATGGCCAGTGGGATGTACAAGGAGCAGAAGAAGATGGACTCGCAACCTAACGCTCGTCATCTTTTGAAGGAATGATGATTTAATTTTAAATGTCTGTTAATTTATTACAGTTTAATATCTTTCGAGTTTATTTAATTGCGTTAATGTCTGTGTCAATAACTGTTATCATAAATAATATTCCAATAAGCTTCGGTGAAGATAACTATCGCTTCTAATTTCAATATTATCTTCTATAAACACAGACAATTAAAATCACACTGAGTGATTGGAGCGTGCAAAAATTTTAGAGTATTCGAATAAGAATATATAAGTATCAAATTATTTAGATTTCAGTTTACAATTAAGAATATGATTATGAATCCTATACAGTTTTAACTAGCTGCATGATGTAGAATGTTCTACCGAAAATGAAACTAGTGTTATTGGGAGTAAATTTAAGATGACGCTGTTCAAATTCAAATTTTAATTTATTACAATGTAGGTGTGTCTATTTCATTGCAGAAACTGTTGGTCACCTAATAATCCCGTTCAAACTTCTTTTACTTCTTCTTATTTCAAAAATTCTATATGCATGCTTTGATCCGTAGACGGATTAAACTAGAGATTAATTGTAATATTTTATCCAACTGGCATACAAAAGAAAACAACTTAAATTTCTTGCTTCTTTAAAAGGTAAGCTGAATAACATTACTTTTTATTATTGTCTGCAAAACTTCAAGCAATCTTCGTTAAAAAGTTAAAATTTTATAAATAAAAATAATTAAGTTACATACCGTTTTAATCATACGTAAATCTTTTAAAAGTTTTTTTTTTTTTTTAAATAAGGTTTGCCTAGTAAAAATATTATTTTGTCTCATATGCAGCTACGTGAATCAGTGGTCTACAATATTCTTAATCTACGCTCATCTCTTTTGGGTACTACTTATTTTTTACCCTTTTATCGTATTTTGATTTTCATATCCCACATATTTCTTTTATCCCACTTCCCCTATCTACACAATACTATCGTTGGTACTATATAATTTTAACATATCTCGAAAATATTTAATGGTTACGGAATTCTTCACGTGAAGAAAATATAAATGTAAGTATAAATAATAAATAAATCAAATTGTAACGGGCTCTCACGACTAAGTTTCTCCTTTCCTTCCTTCTTTTTCTTTCTTGACCAACAACGCATTAGCGATGCCTTTGACGTTACTATCGTCTATCGGCGACTGTGACCACTTACCGTCAGGTGGCTCGTCTGCTCGTTTGTCGGCTACTAACATAAAGTTTTATGAAACCATCGTATTTACGTACGGTATTTGTGTTACTCTGTTACATATGCTTTATTGGATTTATTTTTATGGTTTCTGCATCTGAATGTATTTTACTGTGTAGCGAGTTGTGCAAATGTTACAGTGATAAGAATCTGATACGAAATCGTGTTCGGAGAGGCTGTGTAGACATAATGGTGACTCTACATTTCATACCGAGACCGGGCGACGTTATCATTCGTCTTTCGATACTGATGAAATATCCCTCAAAGTGTACTGAGCAATGCTAAGTAAAATTATATGATTAAATCTGACAAGACCATACGAACTCGTTCCAATTAATTACTTAAAATCACAGAGGCTCGCGATCGGGTTGTGAATAATAGGGAACTAAGTCCCATGAAATATAAAGTGCAACCATTTAAGTATAAAAAAAAAAAAATTATGTATACAAAAATATATCAATATTAATAAGGAACCTTTTGATTACTGCCAATAATTACCGCAATGAAATTCTTGTGCTATGGCAATCAAAACATCATAAACTGCATTTCCCCTTCGAATCAACGCCAGAAAACGGTATTAAAATCAAACCCAACAAAAATATTGACTCAAAAGTGGAGTTCTAACAGTTTTCCGGAGTAAGAGCCGTCACTTTAAAAATTCGCTACAACCAAATTCAGCGTTATGTCAATGTGGTTGATAATTACGAAGGTCCCGAATTCGGCTTGAATGTATAGCCGCTTTTATACCAGTACTAAAGTATCATATACAATGATTTTAGGTCGTCAGTCAACCAACAAGTTCACAGGATGAAGCAGGACCAGTTGTGGCGGCAATACATCGTAGCCGGTATCGGTATGAACGATTGATAACTATTAATGAAACCGTGTTTTTTACTCTTTGTGATTATATCATTGGTTTCTTACCATAAGGGATGCCTTTGATTATCGGGGGAAAACTTGAAAAGAAACTCATATTTGGTTGGGATATGCTCCGTTTTCTATGCCTCCTTTTCTCAACAAAACCATCTCCAGCGTATAGAGGGAGCTTTCAAGGTCTCATGTTCGCACCGGTGACTCTGCTGCTCGCCACGGGTTCATTTTTTTTTATGTTAATAGCCGACAAACGAGCAGACGAACCACCTGATGGAAAGTGGTCACCGTCGCCCATGGACATTAGTAAAACCAAAGGTATCACACTTCGCGAGTACTAAACAGAGTTGTTGAGCTATTGATTTTTTTGTTTGTTAGCGAACATTTTAGCGACATGCTTCGGCTTCACAATTGGCTGGACCGCCCCCATAGGGCCCAAGCTCCGCTCCGCAGCCACCTCGCCGCTGGACTCAATCCCTAATAAAGACGAGATCGCCTGGATAGGATCGCTGATCACACTCGGCGGCATCCTCGGTAATACTATTGACCTAAAACCTAATTAAATTTGATGGAGATGATTGTGCGTAGGTTTAAGAGTAAAGTACATAATTGAGTACCAAATATAATTTGGGATATCAGGGCCACTTATCTTTATATCCAAGCCAACCTCCACAGCTCGTAGTGCATCCTACTTAACACCAGGCAAGACTTTGGCCTCAAGTCTCTCATGTATGAGAACACTGCCCTCTGTATGACTTGTGATGTTTGGCTTCTGATTAACTACCATCCTCCTTCTAAAATCAACCGTGAAACTATTTTAAGTGGGGAGTTCAGAAATAAGCGGGCTCTTACTTCTTAATCATTTGTTATAACATTTTTTTCAAACCTTATTCTCTACATATCACCAAAAGAATTTCACGTGCGCTGTTCTAAGCAGCAGATCTTAATTAATCTACCTATTTATTGATTTGTACTTTTTACTTCCTTCGATTAAATAAGAGGGCATAAATTCAATTTGTTCGGAGGTTTAACACTAATTTTGCTGATTGTGAGTCGTACGCTAATGTTTCTTATCTTCTACTAACGAATATTAATTAAAAAAAATCTTTCACAGAGCCTAATTATTGATCTTAATATAATCTTATAATCTTCCTAGGACCCTTCTTCGGCGGTCCAGCAGCTTCCAAACTAGGTAGGAAGTGGGGTCTGATGTCGGCATGTATCCCGATGATGCTCGGCTGGATCCTGGTAGTAGTGGCTGTTGATATAACCTACCTGTACGCTGCCAGAATACTGTGGGGTGTTGCTGCCGGCATTATCTTCACCATCACACCTACGTACTGCGCTGAGATCGCTACGGTAGGATTATTTCATTATATTTCCAATAAAATTTTTGAAGTGGAAATTAGGTTCTCTTATTTTTTGTATAGATATTTATTAGCACACATTTACAAATCCGTGGTAGCTATTTAATTCATATAATATAAAATAAATATCTTACTTGAGACTTTTGAGTAGTTCAGCAACGTTGCCTGTTTAAGATCTACTGCTGGTTTTTCCTGATCGATGCAATAGCTAACTAGAGTTCTAAATTCAGTATATCCATATAAATATAATATAATATAATCTCTTCTACTAGAACGACACCAGAGGCGCTCTGGGCTCGTTTCTTCAATTTTTCACGACCCTAGGCATCCTACTGGTATACGCCATCGGCCCCTACACCAGCTACTGGGGTATTGGCTACATCGGCATCGCCAGCGTCGCGACTTTCGCAGTCATCTTCATTTTCGTGCCCGAAACTCCTACCTACTACTTGTTAAAGAGTGAGCCTTACTTTATATACAAAATATTTTGTTTGCCTTAATGTGCACCCTTGCAGAAAGGAGCGTCCAATAGACAACTAAAATTTTAATTTATCTACCCTATCTAGACGATAACCTTGGCTTATTGTGCACTAATTAAAAAAATATTTTAAAATTTCGCACCCAATATTTTTTTCACTTCTCAATTTGGATATCAGAGTTGTAAAATGTAAATAAAGTAATGAAAATGAAATCTGATTATTATAGTTCAATAATGCATATATTGATCTAATTATATTTTAAATAATGAATCATTTTTCAATAGCTGGTTAACAGTAAAAGATTGACTTAAATCCTTTAAAAACTCCTACACTTACAATATCCAAAGTATTGATAGATCCCATTGTTTGTATGACAGCTGTGTCCTCGAAAATGAGAAATTAACTTCTATTCGATAATCGAACTTGAGAAATTTAAGCCATTAAAATTTTTACTTACTCTATAGATGATCGTGAGACGGCCACTTCATGCTTGTGCACTTTGCGCGGCCGCTCCCGGTCTGCTGTAGAGGCAGAACTAAGTAAGATCGAAGTTGACATCAAGGCTTCCTTCGAAAAGACAGCTACAGTAAATATGTACCTACTGTTTGTAATGTGCACCTACTTTATGAATTACACTCATAAATGGTGTATAAACATCACACGTTTTAGGAATAAGCCCCAAACAAGGCATTCTCGATTCTTTCATTATCAGATTGTATCAGAGGTATCAGGTGAGTGATTGAAAGAACACGACAGAAGAAGTTTTGTAAAAAGCCTTTTTAATTTTTGTTCTGATTGTGTGTGGTGTGCTTTTTTAATACACAGCTTATTCTTGATTATTACAACATTTTATACTGTTAATCCAAATCGAAATGAATCTTCTTTGATCTCTCTTTCTTATTCAAGGTTATGGACATATTCCGCGGGAGCAACTTCAAAGCGTTGTATATCTCTTGCGCGCTGATGCTGTTTCAGCAACTTTCGGGCATCAACGCTGTGATCTTCTACATGACTGATATCTTCAAGGAATCCGGTATCGATATCGATCCCGCATTAGCCACTATCATCATTGGCGTTGTACAGGTGAGGAAGTACAATTACATATTTTTAAACTAACAGAGATTCAAAAAGAATGTTATATTACTATGGTTTGGTGTTGCATTTTTCACAAAATTAATTATAATAGTTTATAATATGGGTTTAAATATATTCCATGAAAAATAACTAGTATATTCGTGTGAATGCAATGAATTATATTAACAAGTTCACGCACAGTAATATCGACTCTATGCTTTAAATAATTTATAGAACATTATGTATCATTAGTTTACTTATATTAATCTTGATTTTAATATTGTATATTCAGTCAGGTTTTTGTTATGTCACTAATCGACAAACGACCATCCGAGCCACGTGGTACAGGTAAGGCACGGATACTGGTAAGTGGGTACCGTCGCCCACGGACATCAGTAATACCAAGCATCATCGACGAGCTACCGAGTAGTTAGTGTAAATTATTTATTTACCTGACTCCAATTATATTTATGACAAATCACATTTTTATTTACTGTTAATATTTTTACCTCACTTCTCTTCTGAAAATATAATCCTTACGTCCATCAATTGTAACTTCACGCGACACAATTATTATTTTATTATCAAGCGTGTTAATTTTTTTACTTGTAAGAATATCAATAAACTCATCAATACAAAAGTTCGTAAAATCTGTCAAACTGTCACGATCATTTTTTCGCATCGAATTCCGTGCTGTTCCTAGAAATTCACTGCTGTCATATTCGTTTCTATTTGCTGATTAAATAATTGAGTTATATGAATCAATGACGTTATTAAAAGGTTATGTATATTAATGAAAGGTAGCACACATATTCTATCCCAAATAAATTATTATCTATACTAATAAATAAAATTGGAGTGTCTGTTTGTAATATTAAAATAACCGCTTTTCACTACATGCATATGAATATACATATATATGGTAAATATACCAAAATAACATTGTTTACAATTTTTGTCTGTCTGTTCATCTGTCTGTCTGTCTGTTTGTTCCGGCTAATCCCTGAAACGGCTGGACCGATTTTGACGGGACTTTCACTGGCAGGTAGCTAATGTAATAAGGAGTAACTTAGGCTACTTTTATTTTAGAAAAATTCTAAAATTATAAAAAAAAACTAAATAAACTAAATAACTTTTTTGTTAAATTCCACGCGGCGAAGTCGCGGTCACAGCTAGTATTATATATAAATTATACATTTCTGTATTACTAGAAACAGTTAATTCAGTGTCGATGTCAGTCTGCCATATTTGTTTACGACAAGGATTCCCAAAGTATTTTGGGCAAGAGACCCCGTTTCCAAAATGAAGTGATATATTAGACTTCAATAACCCACATTACTTTAGCAATTCGTAATCATCTACTAACTTAAAAAGCCTAAAAAAACAAAACGTAAAATTACTAAAGGCTGATTTTTAGACCTCGTCGACCCTCAAAATCAGTTTTTGTTTATGTCGACCTCTAGGTAACCGACTTTGACCCCCAGGGGTCGATATCGACCAATTTGGGAACCCTGGTTTACAACATTGCTCGATCTTCTGTAAGCAAGATAGCAAATAAATTTATAGATACTCAAATTCATAGAAAATATATTAATAAATATAATATTAATTATTTATAGATACTTGTCTTTGATAGATAATGAATTTAATTGTTTCTTCATTATCCCTGCACAGTAGGGATATCTTCACATACACATGTAACAAAAAATCTTGAAAGGCATGCTTTCATATCAAAATTCATTGGAAATGAAGGTTAAATATCGATTTTGCCCTAATGTCAGCCTCATAGATTTCGAAATTCAACAAATTATAATATTGTTACGAAGCTTCTCGAAGTCGGCAGGGTTACGAAGTTTCTAGAAGGGTGGCCGACCGTTACGGTGAGGCAAACAATAGAGGCAAACAATGGAGGCATAAAAGAGAAACCCAGGTAGTAATAAAAACTACCTGGGTCACTCCAGGCCAATCTGGCCCGTATGCGTCAAGCAAAAGGGGCGAGATTAGCATAGATGAGGGCCGAAATGGGGTTGTTTACCTGACCCGCTATTCTTATGTCTATTTCCGGGAATTCCTGTTGTTCTTGTTTACTTCAACGAAGGGCGTGGAAGGATCTGGAAACCCGGAAATCGATATAAATAGCGGGCAGGGTCGGCCACAAGGTATTCGGTCTCCGGATACGAAGTGAAGAGTTCTCTCCCTACGAAGTGAATACCTGCGATCTACGAGTGTAACTGTGTGTGTGAAGTAAAATAAAGTCTCTGTGGAACTATTGTGCCATTTTTTTCGAGCCTACGGACCCCGACACGTAACAATATACTCCAACTCTAACTTTTGTTATGATCCACTTTATCTACCGATCACATTGCATGGAAGTCGGAGTAATAGCTTTTAAGACGGCTTGAGACATCAATTTTCATTACACCATTTTTATTAAATTATCTTGTACAGATGTGTGCATCATTGATCACTCCCTTCGTAGTAGACCGTTTGGGACGACGGCTGCTGTTGTTGGTATCATCTTGCGGCGTTGCTATTGCTCTCGTGAGTTATTTTACAACTATTATAATATAATCATTTCAATTATAATATTATAATGAATTACTAAACTGCCACATGCCACGTGTCATTGAATAATCGTAGCGCAGTCCATTCCCTAGACATGATCACACAAGCTAAAAAAAACCTTAAGCGCCTCAATATCTCAATAAAAAACCACTATTATATTACGTTTTCTTAAAGCATAAATTTCTTTTGATTGATTTATTAAAAAAATATATTACATAGCTAAAGAAATTATATGTATTTCCAAAACCATATCGATCGATGTTTTTCCAGATGCAGCTTGGAACGTTCTTCTTGCTGGTGGCGAAGCACAGCGAGGTGGTGGCGAATATCAGCTTTCTGCCGATTTTATCCTTGGTGCTATTTATTCTGACCTACTGCTGGGGACTAGGGCCACTGCCTTGGGCCGTCATGAGCGAGCTTTTTTCCATCGAAGTCAAAGCCGTTGCCACACCCATCGTGACGTCCTTCTGTTGGACTATAGCCTTCCTCGTCACCAGGTATATTAGAATTTTGCAGAAATTTGTTTGGAGGAAAGTGATTTAGAACTTTAAATTATCAATAGGAACCTGTAGCTTAAATTTGACTTTCCAATTTCAGATTCAATTCTGCAGTAACAGTTAAGTAACAGATAAATATGTTCTTACGCATAATTTTTGTGATATCAGTCCTGCTAGAGTAGGAGTGTCTTTGTATTAGTATTAGTTTATTTATTCTTAATTGTTGGGGTAAACAAGTAATTAATAACCTCTGTCCATCCGGAATAATGTCCTATAAAATTGGTAAAAGATAAGTGCTGATTCTGGAGAATACTTTCGGCACATACAAGCTCACAAAATTAGCCCTCTTTCTATATAATATTAGTATAGATTACCTAAATGAAAAATGTTAATAATAATTTCCACAAAATCAACATTGTTTAATTGGATGCACGTTAAAAATAAGTTTTATTGCCATTGTACATAATGTTAACTTTTATTTATCAGATACTTCGAACCGATTGCTATCGCTCTAGGACGCTATGTAGCTTTCTGGATTTTCGCCGTGTTCTGTGTCATAGCGTTCTTCTTCACACTTTACGTGGTGCCTGAAACCAAGGGCAGAAGCTTTCAGGAGATCCAGGATATTCTCGCCGAAAGGTAAACCTTCGCTGTTCTGTATCATCTCGTTGTTTTTTGTGATAATTTTAATAACTGAGGCCATGTCATACGTGGAGGAATCCAAAGCAAATTAACTTCTAGAATCCCTCTAAAACCATCTATTAAGTAATAAATTAGACAAGGACCTTTTTGGGTCTCTTTCCAGATTATATTCTACACCAAAGACTAGGGCATCATTAGAAGTTTTCCCTGTAAATAACAAAATAAGATTTAAGATTTAAAGAATAATAAAATAACTTCTTAGCTTGTTTTCATATTAATATTCAAAAATAGTGACCGTTAACAGTTGTAATTTGACTAATTATGAGGGCGATTTGAGGGCAAAAAACATCAGAGAACTGTGAACCGTTATGGCTGGTAGACTTCACGCATGAAAAACAATTTTATGGCAGTATCTATTTTGACCCTACTTTTAAATTCTGAAGTATTTATAGAAATGCTCAAAAAATGTCAAGTCAATACTTGATGTTATTTATGCCAATGAAGTGTAATTACATATGGACATAGTGACACTGTAATACATGATAATGTCTTCGACGTGAATTGTATAAGTCAACAATTAAATATGTTCTTATTGTTAATTGAGTATTGGTTAGATATTTTACCAGGTAGAATGGTCAATCCTTCACCGCAGTTGTGCGGCTTTGGAACCCCTTACCAGTTACAATCCGACGTTTGCAATCACTAGATTCATTCAAAAAACTCGTGAAGGAGCATTATCTCTCAATATGACTTCTTAGTTTTCTACTATCTTTTTTATCTTAATAGCATTAAACTTCTGGAATTACGCTATCGGCTAACAAAGTATAAAAATATAACTATTTTTCATTATTGTCCATCTATTTTATCAGCTCAATAGGTTGTCTGGAAGAGTTCGCTAATTAAACTATAAGGTCACCTGTAGTACCTAAAATATTTTATACAATATTTTTTTAACTTTTTTAACTTTTCCATATACTATTTTTTGGTGTACTATAAAGGGATTTTGTTGTTGTTGTTGCTGTTGTAGAACAGACACTAAATTTTCGCAAAACATAATTAAAATACTATGTAATATTGTCTTCATTTTATTCCAGGATACGTCAGTAAAATAATAAAATTTTCATCATCAATACAACTATAATTGTCACACAGCTGGGCTCGGATATCCTCTCTATGGGATAAGTTAATGTCTGCATCTGTTGGCCACATGTGGGCTTACAGAATTCATACAGTTTTCAAAATATGATGTGTAGATTTCATCACAATAACATTTTGTTTTTTTTTTTCAGGAAAACTTCAATACCTGATAAGTCATAATCATTACGTAATACTTAACGCAGAAACCTGAATTTAAAAGTGAAATTTATTATAAACAAATTACATACGAAATATAATTATGAGTATTATTTTTGTTTCTATCAATTATTAAATAATAATACTATTTATACCTGTGATTATACATCTATATTTTTTATTAATCAATGACCATAGAAATGACGATAAGGACATATTTTGCTACGTCATTTCTTATGCATACTGCAAAGGATTGGAATAATTTTCCCGCGTCTATGTTCCCATCCAATTGCAGTGTAGACAATTTTAAGTCACGAGTGAGTAGGCACGTCGTCCATTGTCAACCACATTTTAATTTGGGAAAAGATATAGACACACAATACCTACATTTATGTATTTACATACATCTACACCACACACAAACTAAAATATGAATACAAAAAAACTATAGGAATAATAAAAAGTTTTACTTGTTCTTTGAAAGAAATACGAATTTGACATTGACAACTTACAGTGCTACACTCAATACCGCAAAATGTAGAGCAGGCGGAGCACAGCTGCACTATCACAGGAATCGTTGGGTTACGCTTATGCCGCGATAATTCGATACCTACATTTTTACATTTCAATAAAGAAATAGATGCATCATATATCTACCTATAAAAATGGTCTTGAGCCCAGAAGATTAATCGCTAAAGAATAAGTAAACAAGTCGTTCACAAGTAACAATGTTTAACTATCGTAACTAGGTTATATGAGTAACAACTGGCCGTAAATGAAAATAAACTATTTTATCGATTCAGTAATTTATTTTTAATTATAAATCCTAATTCGTACTATTCTTAAGTAAAGACAAACTTTATGGTACAAATGATAACCTTTCATATAATAGTGTTTTGACATCTATATTAAAAATGCAGGTTTATTTGATGACGCCTTTTTGGTTTTTGAGGTTTTTCTGCAATGAAAATAGAAAAAAAAATATTTGTAAAAATATTGTAATACAAAAACCGTAACGGTGAAAATCGAATATTTTATGGAAATTTTAATCTACATAGAAATTGTTATCGACATAAAGGCCTTTACTGTCTGTTATTAAGGGCCGTCTTAATACGAATAGCACAAAAGTACTGAATAACTGTCGTCCAGGGAAATTAATGAGTTACTATGGGATTTTCCAAAGCGAAGCGACGGCAGTTACTTGTATTAAAATTAATTAAAGGAAAAAAAATAACGCAAATAGCCAGAATACACACCTACTGGCCAGCATATTCTGGATCTCCTGAAAGCTCTTGCCCTTGGTCTCGGGCACCAGGAGCATTGTGAAAAAGAACGAGATTACACAGAACCCCGCGAACAGCCAGAAGGCCGCGTACCGCCCCAGGGCGATCGCGGTCGGCTCGAAGAATCTAGTTTAATTAGACTATATTTGAAGAATATGAAGACATACAAAGATTTAAATATTATTGGGACATTTTAAATACAAATATTTTTATTTATGAACATTGGTAATCGGTATACAGATCTTAAAAAAAAATCTTATCAATTTTTTGAAATGTCATATGAGATAAAAAGTGGACGTTGTTAAGTTAATGTCCAGACACCGAATGGACATGCTCACCTCCCATACAAATTTCACCACTGAAGCAACAATCACGAAATTGATGGTTGTGTAAATTACGAGTAACTTGTGATTTAATTGTAACAACGGACGCTCAGGATTTTTATGTATTGCCAGAAATGTTTTACATTTTCAAAGTATCAGAATTCGACAAGTATATTGGGTGTATGGCTCAATTATTCGGCAAAGGCTCAAGTATTGAACGTATACTCTTATTAGCGTTATAATATTATTATATTTATGTTTTGCACAATAACCCGAAACATATGTATATTGTTACGACAACATCAAACGCACCTGCTGACGAGGAATGCTGTTGAGCAAGAGAATACTGTTGTGATTAGCGATGCGATTGCCTTGACCTCAACGGAGAACAGTTCGCCCATAATGGTCCAGGGCAGTGGGCCCAGTCCGCAACAGTACGCCAACATGAACAGCACCAAGGACAACACGGGTAGGAAGCTGATATTTGTCACGACCTCGCTGCCGTTTTCAACCAGCAAGAAAAACATCCCCAGCATAATCTAGAGTTTATAAATATAATTATTTGAAATTCAGATATTTTGAGCGTGGTGGACGAACTGAAAATGACACTAGTGTGGTTATGAGAATAATCGAATGGCCATTGTTTACAGAAGGGCAGTGAACGAAGGTGAAAGAAGGCAGTCAAAGAAGTAATTGACTAATATGCATAAGTCAATTACTTCTTTTTTCTGAGTGACTACTAATTTTTTAATCTTCTTCTATGATTTATTTTTTTAATAAAATAACTATACGTTAGTCTTTTCTAGAGGAAGTTTCTCTGCTAACAGCTGCAAAGTTCTGTGTTTTATAATTGCTAACTTAAAATTAAAATTCTAACTGATCGCTTTCTGTACATGACGGATGTATAAGAAAAACTGCTATTAGGGGCCTTTATTAACGCGATAGAACCCAAAACAATAGTTGTTAGAATTTTTGACTGTTTGTCTGTTTGTTCGCGCTAATCGCAGAAACGGCTTATCCGATTTCGTTACGGTTTTGACTAATGTATTGCGGTAAGCGTCACTTAATATTTAAAGGACGTTCCACTGCAATCCGTCCATAAATAAAAAAAGTTATGAATTAATATAAGTGTTTCTAATTCACAGAACAGTAAGGTAGTTTTTCTGAAGCGAAGCAAGGGCATTTTCTGGTCATAAATAAAAAAGAATGTTAACGATGGATTTTCATATTTTCGACTCACAGTTACGTTTTACTCATTGCCGATTTGAAAACATTAAGAAGATACAATTTATTGCCACTTCATAAAATTATAAGCGTGAGGCGTGACACTACTAGTTATGACGTAACAACAGTTTTTGGAAGCCTTTGGTTAACTAAAAAAAGGTTTGTGTTTATTATTCTATGAAATGTATATGAATTCTTACGAGAGCGACCGCGGAGCCGCAGGACGAGACCATCAACAGCAGTCGTCTTCCCAGTCGGTCTACCACCAAGGGTGTGATTGATGATGCAATCACCTTTACAATTAAACAAATCACACATTTTATCTATTTTACGTTACGAACACACATTTTATGGCGTAATATAAAATCTTGCTCACCTGTACTGCACCAATAGAGATAGTGGCAATACCGGGGTCGAGGTCGATGCCGGAGTCTTTGAAAATATCGGTCATGTAGAAGACTATGGCACTGACGCCCGAGAACTGCTGGAAAAGCATCAGAGCGCAAGCGATGTAGAGCGCCTTGAAGTTGCGACGATGAAATATGTCCAGCACCTGTAATAAGAAAGAGGGACAGAAAATAATAAATTTAGTGCCATAATAGGCGGAGAAGGTACCTATATCCAAAACATAGCAACAATAATTTGACAACAAAAAGGGTAGCATTCAATGTGTTCGCATTAATGATGCTGAAACGTCGAGATTATCAATTGTGATGGGTGTACCACAAGGGTTAATATTAAGTCCTTTTCTCTTTCTAGTTTAAGATTTTCCGTATTATATAATCATACAGATATTATACTGTTTGCTGATGACACATCTTTATTATTTAGGACTAAAAGAAATAAATTATATTTTGATCATGATGTGTACTTTATCCCATGTATCATATTGGTTTATTATTGATAATTTACTTTTAAATGCCAAGTAAACGAAAATTTTAGAATTTGTTCTATCAAATGTGCAGAAAGTAGGCTAAATCATTAAATTAAATAGTGAAACATCAACAATGGACCTTTTTTGTGACACTTTTTAGATAGTAAGCTTCAATGGGGCGCCCATTTATTGATTCATGCAAGTAAACTGAGCAGATCTTGTTGATATATATATATAAATGGCAAGGACATCTGAAAATAACTACAATCTAAATCTATCAATATATCAATATAAAATCTAAATAATCTAAATAAATACAAGTACTACAATCGATTAGACGCAGATTAAAACTTTGTAATTGTCATATGTTGAAAAGACGTGCTGAAGAGATGCTTTTGGTGTTTCTTCTCCTCATTGTTAAAACTTGTTCACGAAACTATAATAAAAGTAAAAAATTACGTGCAGTTACGAAATACTTAAATGATTTCGAATTTAAATTTGGCACAGGTGTTTGCATACTGTACGGATATTCAAATCTCTACCAAGATTACCCGTACACTTGGCAAGATAAGACATTTATAATTGGATTTTTATAAGTAAAGCATTTTATTGGTATGCATAAAGGAAATATTTTAAACATAAACGTCAGTGACGAAGAACGGCTGATTTATGTTGAAATGTTTAGCCATTAATATTACCTGATTTCTCTTACTCATTTCTGAGAACTTTGCTAAGTTAAACTAAGTTTTTAATACATAGTACATTTTATCACTTTACATTATAAGTATAATTTAATTTCATAGGTTACGAACTTACTGCAGCTGAGTTTTTCGTAGAATTCTTGATGTTAACCTCGATTTTATTCAGTTCGTCTTCTACCCCAGAACGCGAAAGACCGCGCAGGGTACACAGGCACGTTGCGGCTGCTTCACGTTTATCTATATAATAAAAAATCTAAGCGTCTTCTAATGTTCTTCTATGTTTCAAAAAAAATACCGTTCAGTATTCCGCGGGCAGCAACAAGAGGACATTGCCTATTGTTTGCTGACTATATTACTTGGTAAAATTTAAACATACAGAATGTTTCCTCTATTTTATATTTATAAAAGGAAGAATAAAATTCTGAACAGCAAAAAATAGTTTTATGAAATTCTAAAATAGTATCTTCCTGAAAGATTAGTTAACTTCATTAGAAAATGAATCTAATGTTTCGAATATTGCTCCTTTCATTTCGCATATGAAGAAATTCGTAATTTAATAAATAAATACAGGGCCATTCATTGTTTCATCAAAATTTAAAAATTCATGGCTGAGCTCTGACTTATCCAGAAAGCTTTCTAAATTTAATGGATTTTATTACTTTTCCAGGCCACCTAGTTAAGATGCCTTTGCTATTTTTGCGGGTTTGCAAATCTACAATATTGTATTGGCGATTCGAGTTACGAAGTACACCCAAAGGTAATTTATTTGAGAGCAAAGCTTACCATTCAACAAATAGTACGTGGGAGTTTCAGGCATGAAGAGGAATATGACTACAAAGGCCCCGACGCTGGCGATGCCGACGTAGGCAATTCCCCAGTAGGTAATGTAGGCTCCGATGCTGTAGACCAGTAGGTAGCCTATTGTGATGAAAACTTGTATCATCGAGCACAAGGCACCTCTGACATCATCCTGGTAGAAGAGATGGTTAATATTTTTACTTTCCAATTGCATAAATTGTAGTATTGAGATACTTACATGCTTTTATATGTAATATTTAGGTACTCACATGTTGTTATTATTAAAATATTACCTTGTTAAACGTTTGGTATAATTTCCTGTATCCTTTCAACATTTCCATTGCCTTCAGAACAAACAATAATGTAAAAACTATAATAAACTGTAAAGACAAAAGAAATGGACGCGAACAATCGGGTGTTTATAAGATTATCTGTTCTGATTGTAAAGGTGTTTACGTGGGTCAAACGCGTAGATATTTTGACACACGTTACCGAGAACATATAGCCGCGTACAAAAATGGTCACGTAAACAGATCTAATTTTGCCAAACATCTTATAGAAACCGGTCATAGTATAACAAATAACCATTCTTACGAAATCTTACATAACTGTGGGAAAGGCTTTCGACTAAGCGTGCTTGGGCAGGTAGAAATAATTAGATATAACAACAATAGTAACATTACACTGCTGGATGAACATAGGAATGTATCCAACTCGCCTTTGCTGAGGATTTTTTAATAATAAACACCATCAAAATACGCTAACTTCGGGTTTACCAGTGATTCATACTATCAAGAACAAGTTCAGATCAGTCCAGTCGGCGAGTTGGTATAAAAGGCCCACGTTCGGTAGTAGGCGCTCACTTTGTGGTTCACACTCATAGAGTCTACTTACCCTGAGGATGCTCTGTTTCGAAGCGAAACACGTGTTGGTGACGGTATGTGTGTTGGTATATACTTTTATTTATCATCAATACGTGTTTTCCTTTGTGTGAGGGAGGTAGATTTTATGGGTGTATAGAAGTATATACCATCATACATTGTGCTTGCGGATTGTTGCAAAGTAAATTAATACTAATTTAATAACAATGAATTTCCGTAAAGTAGCGCCTGATACTATCAGCTGTACTTTATTGAGATTAATGTTTTGTTATTGTTGTTGAGTATTTGGCAAATATCTTGAATTATGTCATCATAGTTACATTAACTTTATTATGTAGGTATGTTTTTGCAACAAGATTTTTTAGACCGATGAAAAATTCAATACTCTTTAAAAAGAACACGAAAAAGAACGATTGTAGCAAATCGTCGGTATAAACGCCATAACGCACGGTCCAGTCGCCGTGGTCTCTGCGCTGAACGCCGGAGACTCCGATCGTCTCGTGCGCCCTAATGCACGCTCCTGCCTTTGAAGCCTCCACGCGCTACACGTCGGAAAAGCGACAGACCTAGTTATAGGCCGATCGATACCATCAAGTGCCTTATACCTCTTTTGTACTATTTTTACTTGAATTTTAAATTCATTTTTTTTTTTACTTTTAACACTACAAGACAGTATGTTGTACGCAAAGAGTTATATTTCAGTCAACTTTGACTAATTATTATATATTACTTATGTCAGTGAAAGGTTAATCTCCTAACGCAACTTCCGTTCAACCATAATGATCATTATGACTCCACACCTCATGCCTCACAAGGGACAACAGATGTGCTATGACCACAGATAGAACATCGCCGTGGTTAATGTGGGTTGAATAGCTACAAAATAGCTACAAAAGCATACAGTGATAGACCAGTCATTTAGCCACCCACTCAGACATCTCTAGAAACATGCACACCTGACAGTTCTTCCCTACTAATTACATATGACGATTTATGAAAAGACCACAGTTCTCACACATCTTATCTTAACACTTGCTTCGAGTTGAAATTATTTATATTTAATGGCCGTGACGAGTGTCGTTTGGCTGCTTTGGTCGTGTAACATCGTAGAATAAAAACATAACGACATGTGTGAAGGACTGTGGTGACAATGGAGAAGCAAACACAAATTGTAACTTAGTCGAGGAACTCCTAAACTCGTGTTTTTCCTAAACATATCTTTATCAATTTGGCTACCAAAGTGTTCTTGTACCGTAGCAATCTCAGCGCAGTACATTGGCACTATAGTGTAGGTCATGCCTCCGGCCACACCCCACGACACCCTCGCAGCGTACAGGTAGGTCATGTCAGCAGCCACCGCCACCAGGACCCAGCCGAGCACCATCGGGATACACGCAGACATCAGCCCCCATTTCCTACCCAGTCTGGATGCAGCTGGACCACCGATGAATGGTCCTAGGGAGATATGAGAACGTGGATGTGATCGGACATGTCTCTATTTATTGCTGCGGTTATGTCCGTAACTACTACTTAATATATGAAACTATTGTATTTATTTTAGCTGTGAGAATGTGTCGATGAGATAAAATGGTAAAGAATACTCCAAAAATATGATTAATATATTTAACAATGAAAATATACAAAGCGTTAGAAAAATGAATCAATGACAGTACTGTTATTTACAAATGCTATGGTAACTTAAATAGGGTTGCTTATTTACAATCTATGTACAAATGTAGGGTCGCTACATAGCAAATCGCCAATTGGGTACGAACTATCGAACTCGAACAAGGGACATTGTGTTCAAGTCAAAAATGGATGAAGCCTCTTAAACCCCAAATTATAAGAGGTCCTTACAATTTCTGCAGTCTGGTAAGTTAATTACAAATTTCGCTATCTATAGAACTTGATTAGATATACAATATACATAAAATAAGAAAAATGTTCACGTTATAATATCCAGATATCACGAGTCTGGATCAGTAAACATTTAACGTAAAATCAGTCTCCTAAAAGACAAGCATTAATGTCATTCTTCAGCTTTATTATACACAAATTCGATAACCCCATAATGATATGGCGTCAATGACACAAACTGCACTTATTTGATAACTATAACATAAGACAGATAATTATACAAACAATTACTAATGGATTAAGCAATCTCACCTGAAAGCATTGTAAAGAGTGAAAGGGTGATGACTGAGAGCAACATCAAACAGCATTGTCATGTGTGTATCCATAGTTAGTCCTACCGAAAATCGCGCCGATTGCAAGCAACGATCCCAACCAAGCGATGTCCTCGCCGGTGGGGACGGAAACCAGCGGCGAGGTAGCTGGAGAACGAAGCTTGGGAGCGATGGGTGCCGTCCAGCCCGTTATGTAACCTACGCATGCCACCATGACATTTGCTGTCAACAAAAACATACTTGTAGTCTTTCGTAGGAAGCACGTTAACTTGTTAAAAAAATTACAATCATAATGCAATAATTGTTGTGTCATAGTTAACGTCTATGTTTTTTTAACAAATGATTGGTACAGCACCAGATAGTAAGCATCGATCGATTTTTGGTTTCAGTTTAATTTTTTTTTTTAATATGTTATACTACTAAAAAATTCGGCTATGCAAAACAAAGTTTTGAATTTGATTCAAGCAGAATCTACGGGACTATCTATAACAATTTCATATACTAGAAGAGTAATTAAAGTACATTGACATGTCCCAATATTATTGTAAAATGTGTATAATGTTTATAAATGCATAGACGACACATCAAAGATAATCGCACACGATGCCAGTTATTTCAATAAATAACTGTATTTCAATAAATAATGTCAATAAATAACGCCTTATTTCTGTGTATAATGACAAATTATTATCGAATAAAAACTCAAATAATATCGGTCGTAATATATAAATAATAGTAATAATACATTCATTCACATCACTTAAATCATTATAATAATTAATAAAATTGTCTCGAATATTCCCTGGGTTTTTTAACTTCTTTTTTCGCAGAACACATTTAGATACAAACCATTAAATTAAATGAATTGGACCTATTCGTATTCGAATAATGTTATATAGCGCCACCTCACGGAAAATTTAAGTACCAGTAGGTTGTCTTCCATTGTCAATAATGCAAATACCACTAAAGTTTATCAGATGGCGCTGTTATCGAAAATGTTTTTTTATTGAAAAATCTCATTTTTACGAAACCCAACCATGTTATGTAAGCGTAAAAAGAAAATCCTAATCTAAATCAGGGATGTTATGGAACTCCGTAACCTTAACCGAAACTATCGAATATCCGAAATACAAATTTATCCAAAACCGTAACCGAATCCGATAAAAAAGTTTCGGATAATTTCAGATAGGGGCAGAGTCTAAATACAGCACCTTATGACTGGTTTACACTGACTGAGCCAATACATTAGCCGCGTCGTTCTCATTTTAGACTGTTTTTATTATAATTTTTTTTTGTGATTTTAATACCACATATTACCTAGAATAGTCTTGTAAATACTTTTTTTTTAAGTCGTACATCTTTTAATATCCGTGACCGAAATTCTCCGAAATAATTTCATATCCATAACCGTAGCCAAAACCGGTAAAATATTATCCATATATCCGTATCCATATCCGGATCCGCAATTTCATATCTATAACATCCCTAATCTAAATACATAATTAGATCGAAATCGGTAGAGCCGTTATGGAGATATGCGAAATAAATTAATGTATGTAAGTACACAAGATTTGCCCCTTCAAATATTAAATCATTATCATCTCAGCCGGACAACGCCGCCTCCCCCACAAGGATCTCCACAATGATCGGTCCTGCGCTGCCCTCAGCCCGTGGCTGCCCGCGGCCTTCACCATATTGTCGGTCCATCTCGTCGATGGTCTACCCACCGAGCGTCGCCCGGTGCGTGGTCGCCATTCGAGAACCTTTCCGCCCCAACGGCCATCGGTTCTCCTAACTATGTGTCCCGGCCACTGCCACTACAGCTGGGCAATCCTTCGAGTGGGATTAACGTTCAAAATTAAGTATGAATGTTATGTGAAGAGAAGTTTAATATTTTCGATGGTTTTTTAATAACTCGATAAGTTTTTTTTTTTTAATTTCTTTAATAAAACCGTGACCGAAAATAAGTAAATATAAACAATTAAATAACAATTAACGACCGCTAGCATTTGTAAACGTAAGAATTATGTTGTTCCAACACACGGTCGAGTTGCTGGTTAATATTAGAACAGTACGAGTGGACCATACCGACACCGGCGACGATGTACTGCCGCCACCATTGGTACTGCTCCATCCTGCACGCTCGTCAGTCGACTGCCGAGCTGTTCATTGTATTTATGTATTATTATGTTCAGTATAAATTCCAGTGTAAAATTGGCTACACATTCACACCGTCCCTAAGACCTCTACTTATGAACTCTTATCAGAATTATCTATCTTATATATATATATATATATATAGATAACGAAAATCTCAACTGATTGATAACAGACAGACTGTTGAATTTAGAAACATTAAATTTGGCGCAATCCTCTATATAACCTATCTTTATTGACTTAATCGTTGTCTTATTTAGGACTACCGGCCCGCCCCGAGTTCATTCGGGTGGAAAAAGTTATTATATGTAAGTATTATTTAGCCCGTGCTCATCGGGAATTTTGTACCTTTAGAATGGTAAAACAGTTTTTCAAATACGTGCCGTAGTTCCGGAGATTACTTCCCGCATATACACAAACTTAGAATATTCACTCTCTCTCTTTATAATAATAGTGTATACTAGCAACCCTCAAAAAACTTACGCTTGACGGTTACCAATAGCATCCGCATTGTTTTTGCGATTGGTATTACCAGCTCTGTAAATTGGAAACAATTATTTACTATAACAGCTGCAACAGGGCAAACAAAACTCTGTTTACTGTCATCTTAACAGAATGTCCATATTAAAAGTAGTTCATATCCCTCTGAAACGGATCGATTACCCGGGATAAATTGTACTGGTATTATTATCTTCCCGTGAAGCCTGCCTGGCTAGCTACCACCCTCCTGCTCGAGTCAGCCGCCAAACGTTTCGTCGTGTTCCGGCCGGGGGCTTGAGAGCCACTTCTTTCTTTCTTTCTTACCTTCTCTTAATTATATTTTTTTCCTATTAAGACTCACGCGAATTTAACATATATATTATATAGTATTATAGCTCTAGTCACTGTTCTCTGCAATTGAAATATTGAATCGTTGTCAACTGATTTACCCCATATAGGGATACCATAAGATATGAGTATGAAACTGGGCAAAATAAACAAGTCTAGCCGTCTCTACATGCATACTGTACTGTAATGTAGAGTCACCATTACATCTAGACATGCACCTTCACAAGGAGAATACGGCATCAGCCTTATCGTCGTATTTACACACAAAACATACAGCGAATTAGGTTTAGATGCAGAAAGCATAAAACTAAATAAACAATGAAGCATGAACGAGACAGTGTCGTGAGTTCACTTATTTGAAGGTCGTTGGGCTCTCTGATACTCGACTTGATCCAGACGTGCAAAAAGTAAATAATTGAATAAGAAAAAATAATAATAATAATAAAAAATAAAAAATAATAATAATAAATAATAATTAATTAATAATTAATTAACTATAATAATTAATTATTATTATTTTTATTATTATTATTATTATTTATTAATTAACTTTAATAATTTTTCGATTGATTAATTATAAACTTTTAAAAATAATTAATTATCCATAAAATCCATGATATACTTTTAACAGAGATGTAGTAGGATAGATAGCACTTGAAAAAATACCAAATGTTCACTCAACAGTGTGAAAGTTTAAAACATCGAAAACCGAATGATGTCACGCTTTTCGCTCTTCACTTCAGTTTTAGTTGATTGCAAATCAAACACGACCCTTCATGAGTTATTTCCATTTAATTTGGTATGATTTGACACACTTATGTTTATAACGTTACCACCGACGAGGGTGAAAACAAAATAAGGAGCAGGGGTAGTTGGTGCATGGCACCAACTTCAGACGCGGTGAGATAGACGGCTTGCAAGATTTACACATACCGACACGTACGTAGCAGAACATAAAAATAAATAGTTTCTTTTTACATAAAATAAGTTATTGCTTGACACCTCACTTGATGGTAAGTGATTGAAGTCTAAGATGGTGAACGCACTAATTTAAACGCACGCAATTAAAAAATTTAAGCATTTTTTTATGCTCCGCTACTTTTGTTAATGTATGATTTAAATAAAACTCAGGATTTTTGTCCTTTTACCGATGTTTCGACTAAATTACATTTACCACAAAGAGTATGGACATCTCCACGTTCTAAACTTGAGACTGTTTTCATTTGTCCTCAGTGTCGTTTGTCCTGTTGTGGTAGGTGCCGTTTCATTTTTTATTTTTGAGAGGAAAGAAAACCATCAAAAGGTACCCGGTGCCGTGGAAGCGACGCCGGATTATGTGCGAGTTTTACCGCACTAAA
>PDGT01000028.1:4141417-4153133 GCA_003671415.1 Megathymus violae
CGGTCTAAATTCGACCAATCGGCGAACGCCAGTATATCTGAATGTCAATCTCACGTTGTGCATCGTGCATGTATCTGACGGCGAGTTCGTTGCGCACGCTGGCCAGCCGTCGGAGGAGCTCGTCGCGCTTGTGCTCCCCGCCCACGCCGGCCCCCGCGGCCCCCACCGCGGCCTCCGCGCGCCTGTAGTACCCGCATGACGCCAGCATCGCTTCCGTCTCACTCTTGGGGAGCGATATCTCTGTAACAGACGGAACTGTAGTTGTACTCCGTGCGCTGTAGTATGGTGAAGGTGACATATGTTATTAGTGTCAATGTCAATATAAGTCGTCAATGTGACGCGACTAGTAATAATGATCGTGTGAGCGTTTATTTATACGGTGCTGAGAAATAACTATGCAAACAGATTAGGTACTAAAAAATAAATATATTGCACTTCCATTTAGCAATATTCATGGCCTATGACGTCATAACCAGGGTCTGAAATAATAAATAAAATTTTACAAATCTGGTTCCAATACGAGTATAATTACCAAAATGACATCTTAAAATTATTTTAATATAAAACTCACCTAAATCGAACTCCTCCCCCGCCTCTCCTTCAATCTCCTCTGCGAAATCGTTTTCAATCTCCATCTTAATCTGACTGTCGATCTCGTGGTCCGTCTCGAATTGCTTTTTAAACTTGTCCAGACTGGCCCAGTGCTTGCTCAATTGAAAGAAGTTGTCGCCAACCCTGCCTATCAAACAACTGGCGTCGACAACCCTACTTTTAATGATCATGTTACTGAGTAGCTTCTGACATTTGCTGGCCATGGATATATATTTGATGGAGAAGCCGTACTGTTCGTGAGCGTAGCTGTATTCTGCTAGCGTGGCATACGCGAGGCAAATCTTTTCGTACAACAACGTTTTTAGATGTAACTTCCAGGCGAAATTGTCATCTCTGTTCGGTTCGTGCCACGTCGGCAACGCCTTGTTCTCTTTCCTGATCAAAATGGCGTTCTTGTCTATGTTCGATTTAGTCTCTATGAGGAAGTCTGTGGATCTCTCGCTCTTCTTCTCCCGTTTCCTTCTCCTGCTCCTGGAGACGTGCTCTTTCGGTTCGGTCGTGTCTCTCTTTTTGAGCGGCTCGTAATCCATCTTTATCGGCTCGTAAGGGTTGGCCATTTTGGGGTGTTGTTCTTCTATTATTATCTGCTGTTTCAGACGCTCGCGTTCTTCTTCCTGCGAGAAGACAATAAGCATAAGTCGTGTGTGAAGGAAGGATGTTTTAGTCATCCCAACCCACAACCGTGCTGTGCTGAGCTCGGGACTAATCTGTCGAAGTTACGGGTGAAGACCATCGTCGACCACGCCATCTATGTTATTATTAAAAGTGAATACTCAGATGATGTATACCGCTAAGACAGAACGACAAGACTATATGTAATGAGGCCAAATGTGAACATATATTTTTAATTTATTTTATGGTCAATTCTACGCATATAAGATTTTTAAATATCTGTGCAGGTATACCACTGAAACCACTGAATGGATTGAGAAGATTCTTCGCTTGTTTTAACCTCTATAATATTTTAAATCCCAGGAAATGGTGAATAGAGAAATTGTTTCTAACATTTGAAGCATGTTGCTAGTTAAAATGTATAAATAAAATACACAGTTATAAATAAGAAGACAATATTCGTAAACAAACCTTGGACTTCTGTATAGTGAGGTGGTGTAGCGCCTGCAAACCCTTTAGAGCGTGCCTCAGGGCGCGGCCGCAGCGCTCCGGGGGATCGACCCCCAGGGACTTAGACGCCGCACCCTTTGACTTTCCATCCTTAAAACATAATTATTTATATAATATAGTTAGTGACTATGATACTAAAAAGGTTTGTTTAATGTAGCCCGCCAAGTTTAAATTTAACATTCTTTAATTTTTTTCCAATTGTAGCTTTGATTTGCTTCCTAGTTTTACCAAAGTACGATTTGTGACTGTCATAGGTTTTGAATGGGGCGGAATCTTGTGTGATAAATAAGTGATCCTTACCAGATCTTGGTCCTTTGTGAAGGAATCTTAGTACAACGTGTGACTGTAAGCTGTTAATATGATTCGGAATGGGTACTTATTATTATGAAAAATATAAACAATGCTCACGTTAGTATGAAACCGTGCACGTTCTTCGGTGTTCTTCAAAGTCAGTCCCCGTATCTGTAGCGCGAGGGAACTATTACCCTCCTGCTCGCTCTTGTTGGCCTCCCCGTCGCTCTCTCCTTCACACACACCCTCGTCCAAATCCGAAGGCGTCACTTCCTTCTCGCATGGCTCTTCCTGCAACAACATGATGATAAATGCTTCAACGATGTCACAACTTGTATATGGGAACTGAGTTCTGTATAATTACCATTATATTAGGTGATTCTTGAGAAAGCTAATGTTCAAAGATGTAGTTTCTAAGGCGTCTGTCAAGCATTAAAGATTGTTATTTAATAGTACTTTGGAATAATGAAAGCATGTGGGCCATAACTCCCATCCACATCTCTATATCCCATTCAACCCCACCCATTTTTTTTATATCAACGGAAGAGCCATCTAATGATAAGTGATCACCGCATCCCCAGAAACGTCTGTAACACCAAACGCATCGCCGACGCGTTGTCAGCCAACAAGGACGCAGGGACTTATTTACTGGCATCCTTTTGGGAAAAAATCATGATTCAGTGTAGAAGGTGCTAGCAACCGTATCATTATTATAATACGCCTGTACCGTTAGGATTAAACTGGCACGGAGTCCAGAATGTGGGACATAATGCCTTTACCTTCACCCTTGTTAAGCAACGTGCATCATTAGTTGCGGAGGTCGGCTGGGATTTAGGATGGATGAGTTAGGTACTCCACCTAACTCTATGTAGCCCACACGCCCACGCCCCAACACATTGGTTTGTATTAACGAACGAAATCAATCGATAACATATACATACCCTCTCGGTGCAATCGCTCATGATTTCCACTCGGTCACTGGAGTCGTCCTTTTCGCACGTATTGTCGTCCTTGTCGCACGACACGAAGTCGCGCGCGAACTCCGCGTAGTTTCCGAAATCTGATTCCTCGTCCGAGTCTGAGGTTTCCTCTTGGTGAGAAAATAAATTGGATAGAGACACACAAATGTATTAATATTTAAGTAAATTGGCAATGAAAAGAGTTACCAATGTTATTTGTTATTCCTCGTTTTCATGAGACATTTTATAATTTTTTCATATTTATCCCCTTACATAAATATTCGTAACTTTTCAAAAAAAAAATATGGATACAAACACAGGACAGACGGACACTTCAGTAATAAATAGTAACCAGCTCATGGAACAACATTACTCACCTTTAAAATCTGGACAGGCCGGGTTCGTAGTGGCCGGCACGTACAGATCAGACAACATGTAATGCGACGAAGCCACAATCTGAGGATACCTCTCAACTTTCAGCAGCTCCACGACATGTTCCAACAAGTGCTTGACATGTTTCGTTCTGTTCATCAACCTCATATTTCTCGCCACTCGATACAGCAGCATAGCTACCGGGGTAGTGAAAGGATTGTCCAAGCTGTCCGGACACAGGGATGTCAAATCATACAACTTAACCACATCATCATCCGGGCCTTTGAATAACCAATATGTATGACCAGCTTTTGTAACATTGGATTTCAGGAAGGAAAGAATATTTTGAGCAACGTTCCGTATAACTTTTGGGGAGAACCGGGAGTTCTCCATGTTAGGCAGGTCTTCAGTCTTCATCGGTTCATATTTCTGAACTATTCCATCTAGATGATAACACATGAGCACTTCAGGGACGTTGCACATGAGGTTGTCCAACCAGTAATCAATGCCAGTGAGGACGTTGATGGGTTCCCTGGCATCCCTTAGCCGGAGACTGACACAAGGGCGATCCTTGTCTCCAAAGATTGGCAGATCGCTGCCAATCAACATGTGGATGTCTTCGAAGGTCCAGAGCACATTCCGGTTGTAATGGTGTTCGTTAGGTGGTTCCTCTGGCCGTGTCTCCGGTTCTGGGAGGAATGGACCTGTGAATAGAATGTTTTTTTTTTATTCTATCGTTGTAATCTTCGAATTACTGAGCGACAGGGTACCGAGCCGAAGGTCTTAGACACTTTTTGATTCAGACATTTAATGTGACAGATAAATATTATTTCACAGGTCTGCGCTGTTTGTTATGGCTTAACTCTGTGTCAAGACCATCCTAGAGGTAGGGATATGATTGTGGAATTCTCCTATTATCAAATTTTTCAGAACTTTCACTTTAAAAATGTATGTTATTGCGGACATTATTTTTTTTAACTGTAACGAGTACTATTGTAAGATCTGTGGACGGAATGTCAATTAATGACATTGGTGCCTCCTCGTATATGTACGAATGTCAACTGAATAATGGTACGGTACGGTAATGAGAATAATATAAATGTAATGACGAATTAGTGTTTTAACGCCCTGCCTATTTCGTGCCAAGTACTCACGATTGTTGTATTTTATCTCTCAATCTCGACCCGTTATTTTCATTTCAATTGGCGCAGTTTGGTGAAGCACGCTGGAAGCCTCCCCAACTACAAGGACCCCTATCCCCTAAATCCGTATTTCAAAATAATATTATAGTCAATGTACATTACCAGTAAGACACATCGGCGTGTGAGGTAGAGCAGGCGCCGGCAATGGCGGAGGCTGGGCCACGCTGTGCGACAAGAATTTGTGGGTGAGTTGTGTCAACTGCAGAGCGCTTGGGCTAAGGGCTGGCGTCAGAGACATACGTTCCTAAGACATAAGCAAATACAATATAAACATAAGGTAACATATTCGAATTATCAAAGCGCCGGTCGACTGGATTAAGGAACTTCGGATGAGATCGGTAGTTGAATGGATGGTCGCTAGTGGCAATATTTCTTTCATTTTCGTATAACAGAGAGCGGAGTAGGCTATTAACTCCAATTATCATCGTTAGATGTTCAATCGTTAAACCATATAAAGGCCTTCGATATAACGTCCAACTCCTCAGTCGGCCAGTATCCGCCTCAAACCGAACTTGCTTTCGCTTAGCGTATATTAATAGCATGATAATAATAAGTATAATATCTTTGCATTTTAATTAAAACAATATTTTATTACGGAAGATAAACACATTAATTCTTGCTCCATTACTACCTAATGTCATCTGACTAATCCACCTACCCACATTATGATAAATATATACTACAATAAGTATTATCCAACCATTCATTATTGAGCCAACTTTATAAAAAACACCCGACAATCTTCGTTTACCGCTGCCGACGTGTTTGTATTCACTTCAATATGATACTCGTCATGACGCACTATACAATACTGTTATGAACCCACCTTCTCAGACATAGTTTTCAGGATGTTCTCATAGAAGAAGTCTTTCAGCCACGACCACTCCGACTTGATGAGGTAGTCGTAAACATCGAAGTCGTCTAACAGGAGTGTGTTCTCAACCCGGTGCACCATCATGCTGACCTAACAACATAAATGTTACGGTGGAAATATGCCAAGGTAAATTTAATGAAAACGACCAAATAAACCTCCCCTGCCTGTGTAACACCATGGTGTATTCTGTTGTGAGAGGGAAAAGTTTTATAAGTTGCTGGACTTTGTACTATCCAGCTTAATCTCAATGATATTCTTTCTGATACAGTTTCTGACCTACCAGGCAAGCTACAACCCTTATTTTAAAATGAATTGTGAAAGTATATTAACGAGTTTCTGTTATATTGTTGGAGAGCCAGTGTTGAACAGGTTCCCTTAGATGTGAAGGTAATTATTTATTTCTTAGGAATATCCATGGTGACCATTTCTCATCAAATACTACTTCTGCTAGTTTGTCAAATACTGACTTATATAACAAGTACAGAAACTTTATGCATTTTGTTTCACCAATATGAAATTATTTAATGAGCCTGCTGCAAATTAGTTTACAAAATATAGATACATCCATCTGGTGGGATTGTTGTCAAGTATAACTTATTTTATGTAAAAATAAAACAAAATCTGACATAAAAAAAATTGAAAACGAAAATTGTTGAAAAAAATAACATTCAATGTGTACATACTGTTCCGTTAGGATGGTATGGCAGCTTCAGTAGCTTCTTGATACACTCTGCATCAGAGATCACATCCACATCACCCACACAGTCTGGAAACATGTGTGCCATCCTAAAGCTAAAATGTAACACAAGAGATATATAGATATTTGCAGATATTTTGCTGTGGTGAGATTAAGTTTATCTTTTTCTGTTTACTTATAATGTAAGTGCCACAGGGCCAAATTTTTAAATTAAATATTTTTTTATATTATTGTAGGTGGACTTTATGTTAATGTAAAGGCCGAAGAATATTTATGATAATAAATATAATAATAGAATGTTTAATTTATGTCTGTTCTTTTATTTCAATTATATCTGTCTGCCATCCAGAAAAATTAAACTTTTTCCCCAGTGTGGGACATAAACATGAAAATGCAAGTTTTGTTCAATGAATAGTAAAGAAAATTTTGACTGTTTTTGTGTAGCTTAATCACTGAACTAAGAAAATAAATTCATTGATCAAGGAAAACCAATCTTATTAATAATTAAATGGGACTAACATAGAAATATTATTAAATTAAATACCCTTTAAAAATCAAAACCTGCTGTTTTTTTTTTGTTGGTATATTTGATTTTTTGATTTGATTTGATTGGTATATTTTTTTTGTTGGTATATTTTGAATACAGTTTTTATTTATTTATTCAGACTTTATTGTATAAACCTAATACATAAATTTTGTTAAGAATTTATAAGTCTATCTATCATTATGCCTATTAAGTTTCAATACACAGAAACAATTTGTATAATGCCCAATTTATAAATGTGTCAAACCTTTTTTTTTTAACAAAAATATTATATGAACTGATGATTCTCAAACAAATTACAGATCTCATGATCATAAATATATAAATACATATTTATAATTTTCTCCACACTAACTTCATAAACATAAGGTCCAATCATTTCATGATGCTGACATTAATGTAAATACAATATTTTGTGAATTGTATTTATGCAAATACAATGTCATTCATAATTCCATATAATTATAATTCAAACTACAATAAAAAATATAGAGCTAAACCTCCAAATTTTATACTTTTTTAAAATGAACACTTAAATATATATTATCTATCTATCCTTGAATATCATTTACCTTATGTTCTAAAGAAAATGCCTCATATTTATTTTATTATGTGCCATTTGACTTCAATCTAATTTTTAACATTGTCTAATTTATTATGCATATAATAAAACTTTTATACCTTGATAATCCACTGCCCCTAGTAAGGATTTGCTTCAACCCATAAGAGTCTATACTGCCCCAGTTGGATGGTGGTAAGTTCAGATCAGTATTGCATTGTAGACGAGCATATCCCACAGGACTCTGGAATGCTGTGTACTTCACCACCGCTGTTGATTTGATGCCAGGTGAAGGGCTGCGATCCTGTAAATAATGACATAGTTTACAATTTAAATTTAAATATAACTTGATACAAGACGAGGTAATCATGTCCTACAATACCAACATGTAAAATAATTTTTAGTCAAAAAAATATCCATTAATCTCTATATTGCTCTTTGGGCAGTTTAAGCACTAGAGATTATTAACCCTCTCTGAATAATAAATGGAAACCCTATTCCTCTAATTTATGCTACTCTGACTGGTCTGGAATTTGGGAATCAAATGAATACCCATAGTCTTCTTCAGATTGAAAGCCTATTTTGTCAGGCATGGCCTATTCTTCTTTTGTCAAAGCATAATTACAAAGAGTGCATGGATGGAAATTAAATGAGAATTGTGAAGTGTGGCACAATGTATTCGAAAACTCCTATGTGGGACAACACATATCCTGTAGCAACCACAAACACTATAAACAAACCGGAAAAAATTGCAAACATTTTAACCACTACGATGTCCTTGACAGATGTATCATATGAAAGAGGCGGTGGATGAATATTTTCTCGATGAACTACAACAGTCGTTAGAAGTATAATAGATTCTGATAAAAACAAACTTACCGTGGTTCGTTTATGCTCATTCTCGGCATCACAGTCTTCCATTTCCATACTTTTATAAATATATTATTTTACTTTATTATATAATCACTTGCGTGTTTAACCTTCCGGAATTCCAAAGAAAGTCAAATTTAAAATTGTAAAAATCAGCAACATGCATGCATCAATATATTGTTACAATTTTGACATTATTTATTACGTTATCTATGTTTATTACTGTATATTTCTTTGTCAAATCAAATTGTCACTTCGGACGTTATTTACGTCACAGATGAGTTTGATAGGTATTGCTGTTATTATCACCACAATCCATAGATTCTCAAGGCAATTTTTCCGACCAAATAGATTAGTTAAACAGTTACAGTACGACATAAAAGAGTTGAAAATAAATGAGGGCGCCACCATCGCTGATGTAGCAACACAGTCAAGTAAGACGCAACCGATCTTGATACTTGTAAATTTTTATTTTTTTGCTAACAGATTTGCATAAGAAGAATTATTTATTTGTTGAAAATGAAAACAGCTAGAAGTTTACTGCTCCATTGTAATAGGTCAGATATGTCAGTTCTCTATGGTCACGTAATTTGATCGTTAGTTACTTCGCTAGTCCAGAAAATTGATGATAAACAGCTGCCGGAATCAACCTAATAAAACTTCGCTAATCATAATATATCGTAAATATCGTATTGTTAATATGTACAAAAACAAACGATTAAATCAAAACATTTTTTATTTTTTCATAATAATTATATAAAATAAATATAATTACAATTGGTCAAAATCCAAATATTCCACTACTTCCATGAGACTATTTGATTCTTGCGATGTACCCGCCCTTAAGTTTGGTGTATGCGACTCTGTAATTGATTCGTCGCTATCTGATTCTGTGTCATCGCCAGTACTATCTTCACCAACTCGAATGACTAATTCGTCTATGGCACTGTATAAAGTTTTCCCACGATCATAATATTCTTTTTCAATTTTTTTTACATGTTCACAGCAATTTTGCCAATCGTCAGCAGTTATTGATTCGAATGCTTCTACGGTCAACTTTTTTATATCTTTTGCACCAACGTTCTGAGCAGCGACCTTTCTCTTTGCGAGTGCCCAAATCAACTCGATTAGGTTCAGATCACAGTGGTAAGGCGGCAGTCTTACCACTATATGCCCATGTTGACCCAGAATCTCGTCAATTTCATAAACTGGTTCAAGCTTATTTTTCTTTACCAGAGCTAGAAGAGAAGGTTTCCTCAAATCAGGATCGAACGGCACATTATTTTCTAGTAACCATAACCTTATTTCATTTACTTTATTAGCTGATGTCGGAGCTTTATTTTTTATCACAGAGTGATAAGGAGCATTATCCATCACAATGATTGAAGGGTCTGTGATGTTGGGGATGAGCATTTCTGTGACCCATTTAGTAAAATTACTTTGATTCATTTCAGAATGGTANTCTTCCTGTTTATTTACACCGCTGAAGACTAAAAGCGCATTAGGTACAAAACCTTGTTCAGTTCCAGCATGTACTATAATCCATCGCTTACCTTTCGATATATCCGTTGTAACACCTTCAGTTTCAATAGACTGCTAACATTTTTTAAGCTTGTAGCTTGAGTGAATATAGCTTTCGTCCAAATAAATTATATCTTTTTGAAGCTCTTTCGGTAAATTTCTGTTTTCCATAATTAACTTCAAATATCTTTCTCTTTTGTGTGCAATCATAGGTTTTTCTAATAAAGCTTGCCGGTTTTTCCTGCATTTTTTGTACTGAAATCCAATGCTTTTTAAAAGTTTTCGCAGATGCTCACGACTCCCATCATAATCCATGTCTTCCTTTAATTGGGTCAAAATTTTACCAACTGTAGGCACTTCTTTTTTACGGTATAAAAATAATGAATTTTTTGTCGAATCGCACACGTATCAAAATCGTCTAATACCTTTGCAGGACGACCCTTTCTATGTTTTGCAGGTGTCGAGAATTTTCCACCTTTTTCAATGCCATGCTTCGCTATCCGACGCACTGTACTCTCAGAAACGGCTAAAACAATAAGAAAAGAACATTGTATTGAAATATATAAATACATTAATAATACCTCTAAAATATTCCACTTACATTCATTATCCAACGTGTTTCACTGATCTGTATATATGTATACAGTATTGTTATAATTACAAACTGTTTTATTAAAATAGTATATTCATAGTACAGTAACATTTAGTTTAGTTTTTTTTTACATAGAATAAGTTAATACTTTATATTTTTACTATCTATATACATAATTTTTTATCAAACATTTTTCATATGTCAAATAGGTATGTAATTTGTATACATGTGGGTACATTTATTATTTTCTTTACGAATTCTGCTTGTTTCTTGCTTACATTTTTCAATGAGTAATAAAACTAAAATGCTCAAAATGCAGCATCCCCGCTATAAATACTATGGAATTTGTTTATCTTAGTACAACCTCAAAAAATAAGTCGGAATGTAACATTTTGCTGTTAATCATAAGAATATCTATTACCTGCATATTTTAGTGGTTCATGTCAGTGTTTTGAACAATGTTCTATAGTTACTTACCAGTAAAATCAGCTGTACGTTTGTAAACGTCGTCTAGCTTTGATAAAAGATTTCCGGCTCGATATTCAGCCATACACCGCATGAAAACTTTGTATATTATTTCACGAGCACCGCCACGAATGACTTTGTTCATGATGGCACTGTTTTACTGTACTCAATCCGAAAATAAGAGAAAATAATTAAAAACACACGACCATTTCCAATGACTGACAGCACAAGTACTTTTTTTTGGTGTTGCCAGTAATAGTAACTTTTTAGTTCTCGAATAATTAATTTCTACTCTTTTGTGTCGCACTGTACAATTTTTAATTTTTTTTTTCATATCTAATAGGTATATAAAATTCTCGTGGCATAGTTTTAGTTACCATACTCCTCCGAAACGGCTTGACCGATTTTGATGAAATTTTATATGTATATTCAGTAGGTCTGAGGAAAGGTTGTTATCTATTTTTTATACTCCTAAGTGATAAGGGTGGTCCACCACATATTTTATTTATTATTTTTTGGACAAAATTTTTTATTTTTATTTTTTTATGATGTGGCATTAAAAATACCTACAACCTATTTTTTAATAACGATATTAGTAATTCAATAATTTTCAACCCAGGTCGATAACTGTTTAATTATCACTTCATCAGTTATCCCCGCCAGAAGTCTATCGGCGTCACTTCTGACCCAGTAAACAGCACGGAGTAGGGATGAGATCTCTTTTCTCACTACCTATGGTTTTCGGCCATTATTATTATTATTGTTTGTGCATCTACCGTAATAGTTACGTTTATATTATCATTTTACTATTTCAGTGTTATTTTCCAATAAATTTATCATTAATTCATATCACACCATATTTTTCACACGGACAATTATACGTGATGCTCTCGAGTGGGCAAACCATCCAGTTTGTTTGTGTTAGCTAAAGATGGGATAACAAAAAATATTGTACACTGTATGGCGTTAAGGGATTGATATTGTTTTTTAGTAAAATTATTATAATTAGCGATATATATATATATATATATATATA
>PDGT01000029.1:0-12021 GCA_003671415.1 Megathymus violae
ACCATCTATTTACTTTTTTTTTCTATCATATTATTATAACACAAGAGAAAAGTGTTACACGGGTTCTTTTGTACCATCAGTACCTACTGATATTCACGAAAGAATGAAGTTCTCATCCTAATATATATGATTGTTCAGATTTGGAAAATCCCTCATCTGTAATTATTGAGAAGTAAATAGAAATTTCATAAAGTCCTTTGTAAATCCCCTTAGATTTCGGCTTTCAGAAATATTTGATTAAAAACGTATTTAATAATGGCAAAGCTAAAAAGCACCCATGAGGGTATTCACATAATGACCCTTTAAGAGGATTACCATCAATTTTTTTATCTTTTTTTCGTCAGGAATTTATGAATCATTTCTGAGGGTATTTTTATATATCCAATGATAGATAACAAAAGTTTTTATTATGTTGTGTTAAAATCTGTTCTGTGGTTTCCTTTCCACGTTCCACAAATAGACGGTCATAAATTCTGTGTTGGTTTGCTTTTTTAAACTTAATTTGGATGGCATTGTAATCCAAATTGAACCTAATGGTATTGATTGCCTTTACTGAGTTCACGGTTCAATTCCGGTGCGACAGTTTATGTGACAGATAAATGTTTGTTCTCTGGTTTCAGATATTATTTAACTAATGTAGTTATAAGGCCGAGCTACTTGCAATGAAGGTTATCCTAGAAGGTATTATTAACGCCTTGGTATTAACACTTTTTTCTTAATGGTCGGCACGATGCACTTCACCAACAATTAAATCTGCAATCCACACAACTAATTCGAGGATTTCAAATAATACCACTTGTTTTAACTGTGTTGCACTTTGTTTAACACGACTTACTTTTTCGATAGTTAGCAAACGAATGGCCTCTTTTGGCGATTCCCGGCACCATCTTAGTTCTAAGTAGAGTTCAAACTGGATTTAAGAATGTCGAGTTCTTAACGGAAAGAGTCGATTGAGATACTATGATATATTTAAACATTAGATTTACTTAAAGTCTGTAACAGTATGTATTGAACATTCTTTTTAATATTTATTCTTAAATATCTTATGTGCAAATACGATTCTGTCACAGTTTTAATTTGAACATTATTTCAAACATTGACATTCACTAGATAAAAACTTTAAAATTTATTAATAACTAGCTGACCCGGCAAACGTTGTTTTGCCATATAAATTATTAATTATATATATCGCTAATTATAATTATTTGAACTACAAAAAATATCAATCCCTTAACGTATAATTATCCGTGTCAAAAACATGGTGTGATATGAATTAATGATAAATTTATTTGAAAATAACACTGAAATAGTAAAATGATAATTGTAAACGTCACTATTACGATCGATGCACAAACAATAATAATAATGGCCGGAAACTGTAGGTAGTAAGAAAAGAGATCTCATCCCTACTCCGTGCTGTTTACTGGGTCAGAAGTGACACCAGTAGACGCCTGGCGGGGATGACTGATCAAGTGATAATTAAACAGGTGGTTGACCTGGGTTGAAAATTATTGAATTACTAATATCGCTATTAAAAATACGGGTTGATGGTAGAAGGGTGAAAATTTAGGGTTGTATTATTTAATGTATTTCTTAATGTCACATCATAAAAAAATATAAAATATTGTCCAAAAAATAAAAATACTAAATTTGGGGTGAACCACCCTTATCACTTAGGGGTATACAAAATAGATAACATCCTATTCTCAGACCTCGTGAATATACATATATAATTTCATCAAAATCGGTCAAGCCGCTTCGGAGGAGTATGGCAATTAAAACTATGACACAAGAATTTAATATACATATTAGATTAAAACTAATTTCATACAACAAAACTATTTACACTCCACTTCTAATTCACAATTTAGAAACGTCAATATTGTGACTCTAGCTTTTATTAGGTAAATTAAATTTTATGGTAATACAAGTAACTACAATATTCGTTATATTAGTTCTTCAATAGTCTTTTACTAACTCGATTGGGTGTAACGAATTCGCTGAGTTACAAAAATCTTGTTAACTTGGTCTCAATGACTCAATAACATTGCCACACCAATGTTTCATTGCCCGATCTCACATCTGAGGGCCGTTGACGACACAACCCGGAAAGGGTTCGTATAATTGAGAACTTAGGAGCTGTGTATCTGCGGGACCCGATCAGTCTAAGAACTTGCAGTGACTTTGATGTCGGTAAAAGACAATACCTTCTGTCTGTATTCGTCTTTTCGGTTACAGTTACGTTATCAAATCGATTATAATCAATAATCATATCAATATGAATGTATAGAATATACCCTGCGGTTTCCCACACTATTAAAACATTCCGAAAGTTGTTAAAAATCCAAGAAGGCACGTCACGTTGTCGCCCTCTTCACTAGTTTCTCAGACGCCGATTGTGTAAATGAGTTCGTTACAACGCTAGCGAGGAATGATTGATCAATTATTAATATATGTTGGTAATTAGTAATAGTACTTAGTAACGATACTTAAGTTACTACGTTACTTAAGTTACTACGCATTATTGAATTAACAGAATGAATACGAATGTTTTCATACTTATTTCATAATTGTTCTTCATCATATTTTCGCACTTTACTATACTCCATTCTGTTCACGAGTGTGTGTTCTCTTACAAACATATTTACATCATAATTACTAGGGATGTTATGGATATGAAATTTCAGATTTGGATATGGATACGGATATATGAATGATATTAACCGGTTTCGGTTACGGTTATTAGATTATTTAGCACTTGTAAAAAAATATAGTGTATTTACAAGATAAGAAATTAACTTTCTTTCTAGGTATTGTTTGGTATTATAATTGTTGCATAAAAACGTTAAAAATCAAATAATAAAAATGTCTAAAGATGAAAGCGACACGGCAGGTGTATCGGCTCTGACAGCGAAAGTATGTCATAACGTGTTTCATTTAGGCTCTGCCCCTATCCGAAATTATTTGAAACTTTTTTATCTGATTCGGTCATGGTTTCGAATATATTTTTATTTCAAATTTCCGATAGTTTCGGTTACGGTTACGGAACTCCATACCATCCCTGATAATTACTCCATTAAAGCTAAAGGATATAATAAAGAGTACTAATAGAAACGGCATGACTTCTTTTGTTCTCATCACATATTTTTTGATCTCATAACATAAATGTCCTCTGACAAGTACTCTCTTCAGTTAGAACACTGCGATCCTACAATAAATTGCTAAAACCTACGTATGTATATTGTACTGTATTACCTATTTGATAGAGATAAAACGCATTGTCTTGTGTATAACGGTAGAGAAGGTAGTGTTCAACTAGTCAGTAGATTGAGGGGATAATTATCGAGCGGGGAGTCAGTTTTGTCACAGACACCGTATGAATCGGACATGTGTCCGGGTCCGTAACTGTGTATTATAGTGAGCGCATGAATCCCAGTGTCACTTAAAGCGTATACCATTAGGAAAATCTGATATTACATATATCATTACATTTTGGAGGTAGTGTTTATTAATCTGTATGACAATACACTTAAATAGGTTCATTTTTTACATACAAAAATGTTCATGGAATAGGTATGTTGCCTGAAAGCGTAAGGTTTATGTTATTTTATAAAGTTCACATTTTAGACACCACGACTTACTTGTAATAGCAAAAGTGAATAAGGAGACGTGCCCTTAAGGCATTCTCTGAAGTAGGCATCGTTCACATTGAGGTGAACATGTTGAAGATGATCGAGTGTGTAAAAATAACCTATAACCTTTTACAGAAAAGCCCTAAAAAAGCAGGAAGATGAAACAATTCCATGTCCCCGGAACGCAGAGAAGTTTAAGGCTGTTTTTAATTCAAATTTCTTTTCTTTTAATTTTTTCCTTATATTAATTTTCTAACTATAAGTCTTCATTCATGTACTTTAGAATTTATCTAGGTTTACTCGAATTATATATATATATATATATATATATATATATATATATGTCCTTCACCTGTGTCTGTCAGTCTTTTCACAAACAAGATGTTAAATTTCTCATTTATGATAGCTAAAATGGCTAAAATTAAATGGCATAAAATATATGTATAGTTTTTATGATGGAGATTATTTTAAGGCAGTCTTATTAATTAAAAAGCTTTTTTTATATGATACAGTAACAATTACATCTAGATCTCGATAAGGTTTGTGTCTTTTAGTTAAAAATACTGCACGCACATCTAATTTGTCTCACTTATGTGCCGAAGAAAAATACCGTGAGAAAAGCATAAGTTATTTAAGTTTATTAAAATACTCATAACCACAATCTACCTTGCAAATTAAAAGGCTAAACTGCTGTGATTCTTTGAAGAGGCGTACAATAACTTTGAGTCATAATGGTGGGGTCTGAAATAAAACTATTTACGTTTGTGACAAAAAAGGAGGTGATACGAGAATAGCCAGACTCCAGTGGGATCGGTAAAAAAGTCCCGTGATACCAACATTACATTCCGCAAAAAGTTCCCGTTGAATAGTGAAGATGAGCAACAAAACCAAAATTGCCAGGTAGATGATCAAGTACAGATGAGAAACTTACTGCGAGAAATTTCATCACTGAGACAATTTCTTGAATACTCTGTTGCGAGTATACAGATGAATGAGACTAAAATTTAGAAGTGCATGACCCAAACGAATACTCTCAGTGATAAAGTTACACAATAAGAAACGGCCAATGCTACAAATGCCGCAGAACTCAAACACTACGTTGCAAAAGTAGAGAAACTTCGTGAAGATATGAACAAGAAACCCATCACTCCTAAAAAACCCCCACCTAAAGAGAAGCCAAAGTCTAATACAGTCGATGAGTCTGCTGCATCTAAAACTCTTGGTATTGATGATTGTGTCTCCACTCTTCCTAAAGGCGCACGCAAAACATTAATTGGCACAATGGAAAAACACCACGCTAATTGAGAAGAAGAAAAGGAGTTAAGTGTTTCTGCTTCAGACTCTCTGCTATCACAACAAGAATCACAGTGGACTGAAGTAAAAAGAAAGACCCGACGCCCAACTTCCATTTGTGGTATTGCTGGCCCCACCGTGACAACTTTAAAAGCTGTAGAGCTTCGCAAACACCTACATTTGTGGAACATGGCATCTAGTGCACATGAAGTAAATTAATATCTGCGCCAACTCTGGGATCTTTTTCCGATCGGCGGATTAAAATTCTGACTGAATGTTTGACATTCTCTGAGGGTCTCTAATTGTCTATTTTAATTTCTTATAATTTAATTATACATATGGCTACATTTTATTAATTTTTAATTTATTATTATAATTATGTTTCCTTCTTTCTATTGTTTTGTTTTTTCCATTTTTTTTAAGAAATATTATATTTTGTTTATTATAATTATTGTAATTACAGTTGTAACAAAATTGACATATTCATTAGTGTAAATGGTATCGATGTAACAGTTGTAATTAATAAAAAATAAGTAAATAAAATAAAAATAAATTATCTTACATTACATCATTATGGTCAGCTGATGGCAAATAATTTCTGACATCCATGTGTACATCAGTAATATTAGCTGTATCACCGAGGTGGCGAAAACTAAGGAGAAAGCGGCGAACGCATTCATTTCCAACACATAAATCTAACCATAAAAAACTTTAAATATTTAGTTAGATAGTATTGAACCGTAGGTACTAAAACTATTATCATGCATGACTATCGAATAAAGTTGGATGGTACAAAACCCAGCGGCTTCCAATATTAGGTATCTGCCATCGTTTCGTCGGCTGTTCTGTAGGATGCACCAAGGGGAATCTTGAAATTAAGGTTGGGTGTAACTTACAATCTAAGTTACGTTTGTTTGAACTGATAAATTAATATTGATCTGGAAATTAATTCGCTAATTAACCAGTAACTCAAAACTTCTGTCATTTTTAGCACACAATTAAAAAGTTAATCTTAGAATTAATTTCCGTTTTGTGGATATGAAGATTAATTGATGAGACGGCTCAAAGAAGGATAAATTTACCAATTTTCACAAAGCGTATCTCCGAGGCTAAGTTAAGTGAATTTTCTTTGTAGGTCAGAAACAAGTTTCAGACAAATATTCAATTATCATCATCGTCATTATTACAGTCCTTTGACCCACTGCAGGGCTCGGGTTTCCTCTCACAATGAAAAGGCTTAAGGCCGGGCAAATGCGGATTGGCAGACTTTACATACCTTTGAGAACTCTCATGTATGCAGATTTTCTCATAGTAGCAAGTAATAATTTATTTGTAATACGCACATAATTTATAAAATTAGAGGTGCTTGGAGTGCTCCACTATTTCATAAGTATCATTGACATATTTTTACGAGTATGTATCGATTGAAAATTGATGCTAGCCATTCGATTTAACTTATAACGTGGGTAGTATATATCTTTATGGATATTACAATTTATAATTGTAGATCGTTGTCATCTTCTGTATTTTAAATTATAATAATATAACTCATTTTAAAACATAACTGAATTTATTTCGTTCAGGGCCAAAAGTTCCATTCTCCCTTACAGCAAAAAATATATCGTCATACGAAAATTTCGAAATACCTACTGCTTATGATTTATCTTGTATTTTGCTGATTGTCCTATAAAAAGTATAATTCCAAAAATAATTTCTGAAGCGACGGTCATACATACCTCTGATCCAGCTTTGTATTCACTCGTTGTATAAGTTAATCTGAATGAGAAGTTAGATGATATTCTTATATTAAATCTATTTATAAATGCCTAAATCTATACTAATAAGGACCGGAATGGGGCCGAATCATACATCAAAGTCTTTTATGAATATTAATGTAGACTCTATTATTGATATTTGTTGAAGTTTTTGTCTGTCTGTCTTTACACATATGATACTGAAACTGCTGAACAGATTTCATTAATTGTTGGTTTATTAGGCACTTACATTATGGGTCTTAAACTACGAGACCTTTCAACAAGAAAAATTGTTTTTTATCGCAAAATTTTGCGAATCGAAGCGAGAGCGGCTTGCTACTTTTTACTTATTTATATAAAGGGAGCTGAAGGAAAATTAAATGATTTGATTACATTTATACACAATTATTACATATAAGCGAAGCCTACAGAATTATAAAGCGAGCAAAATGTGTTTTTGAGATAGGCTCTCGTGGGTAATATTCTAAGGTTGAAACTTGATCATATGACCGAAAGTCATTCGTTGGGACTTCGGATTCCGAAATACCACACTCCATTTACCGATGTTTGAACAAATCCTCATATTATATGTAAAAGTAAACCCTTATTTGAATAATTTCCATTAGGGACGGCTTGCCAGAAAATAAATTTATAAACCTACATTGACACATGTGCCTACATTGGACCGGGATTAAAATTTTGTTTACCGACTTCCCTACAACATGTGTTTTTATCTGTTAATCTGGTAACCGACTTTCAGGCAAAATATTGGGAGGTCGGGTTGATAAAAAATGAAATATACCTTTTGTAGGTTAGGATGTGTAATAGACCTGTTTGATAGGATGGTGAAATGTGTGAAAAGAGGTTTTTACTAGTCGTGTGTTCAATGACTATGTATGTACTATGCATGTATTTAATGTACGTATGCCGGCGAGCCGTATTTTAAAAAATGAATTATAAGTACAAATCAAAATTGATGTTTTACTATATTATGCTTTTTATTCAATTTTTACTATATTAACAGGTTCTAAAGATGTTAACAACTCTATAACATCCGGTATATGTATACTTAAATAAATAAACGCTCAAGCGCGTAAGGGTGCTTCGCTTTCGAATTGGCATTAAGCTGTCAAATAAAATTGTATGGAACGTGGAATCTGTCGCTTGGCAGGCCTGATTACCACTGAAAGATCCATAGGATCGTCAGACATAATTAACTCGAACCTGTGCTTATTTATCAATATGCTCAAACTTCTAATATTCATTCATTATCATTCCACCCCGTTCTTCTATGACCCTTTTCTCTAAAGGCTAAAATGAGAAAGCCTGTGACAGATATTGTGATCGATCATAAAAGTTGGGATATCCTGTTAAGGATTGGGGATAATTACGGTTAAAGTGAAATTTTACCATTTTTTTGAATTACGAGCCAAATTTATCTTATGAAAACCCAAATATTATAAAAAAAATAAGAATAAATAGGATAAGTATAGGAATACACATAATTTTCTACTATTCTTTACATTAAAAAACCCTAGATTTTCAGTGAATTTAAAAAAGTTGTCTCAAGTAAGTTTGTTTTCTTACATCTGTATCTTAATTAAATGTGGCCTTTCATAATATTTCACTGATTTTGAGGGGCAAATATTTTCAATCAAGACTTTTTACGTTTCATATTTAATGTTACTGATGAGAATGACTTCTGTTTGCCGAAATATATAGAGTATTCTTTCTATGAGATATTGACAGTTCATAAAACATAAGGTTACAATTGTCGCTTCTGCCAACTTCTAATGTCTCTTACCATCTCAAACGCAGCCTTAACCTGTTACCACTTTGACCGCGAGGAGGAAATACTCCTAGCGTATATTATTTCGTTACAGAAGGTATAGAGTGTTGTGTACAAGTACTACTTTGTTTAAAGTTATCAGTTCTGTTTATTTATTCACGGAAAGTAATTTCTCCCCGAAAATGATATTTCAAGAGAGTAAATATTTAGATTGACCTCTTAGAATTTCAAATTAGGTACTGTGAAGCCTTTAGATGTTCGACATTTATATACCTATATAAAATGCTCATTATATTAAATAATCACTCGTAAAGCAAGCATTTAGATATCTCTTATATGTATATAGTTTAGCTGAACTCTTATCCCCCATGTCATGTACTCTAAACCTTTTTTTATATATCTTTTTTATATCGTCGAACGAGCTGAGCAGCCACCTTGTAAGTGGTTATCGGCGTTCACGCTGTCTGTCATGTTGCCGACCAAAATAAAATCGAGAGACCCTTTTAATAAAGCGTCTGAGAAACAGAGATTTTTAGTCACTTAATTTTTGTTGTTCGGTTTTTATTTCAATACCTCCAATAATTCGAAAGACATTCGGGACATTTGGATTCGTATTTTAATGCTCATCACACTTAATACTTTTTACTAAGGCGACATTTTAATAATAATCTTCTAATAGTTTAATAGATCTGAAAGGGCCATAATCAAGCACTCTTGGCTTTTGTTGATCCCATTTTAGAATCCTACTTTTGATTATTTTTATAAATTCTATCATAATGCCGAATTTTAGATAGCTTCAGAGGGAGTCATATATTTATTTTGATTATCAGTGAGAGTGTCAAAGTAGCGTAAATAACAACGTTTGCAAACGGTAGACTTGGCCGGTACACTGCCAGGATCCTGAAGGTTCAATGCACAAGTACACATCACAGTATTTTGTTGTACTTACATCAAAAAGATTAACTAAAAGGTAATAAAGAGTTCTTTCTGCACACTGTCTAGTAAAGTTATGAAAAAAAAGGAACATATTTTTAGAGTAACATGCCGTATATTAATATTAAATAAATAATATTACATCAAATAAATTGCTTTATGTAGCTAATTAAAGCTTTAAATATTAGGTCCCAAAAATATTTATATCTTTGAAAGTGTTATAATTATATCTTTTTTAATAAACTGATGTTCATTTATTACTAGGATTTGAATATAAATTAAAATATTCAAAATACATATTCATATTGTAAAAGAATCATTCCAAATGGGGCCGTTGTTACGGAGATTATCTTTAGCATGAATACAAACTTACAAAATTAACGATTAAGTTATACAGTCCAAATACTGATGGCCATCGACATATATAAACAACATATGACTGCAGCAAAAAAAGAAAAGCGAAATTCTTTTTAAATTTTATACAAGCATCCAATGGACATATTTTTTATTTGTATTGATATAAAACCACTCACACAGCAATGAGTGGCCTTCGATTTCATCGAACAATATCCCATGTTAAAAACGTAATTTACGTTTTCATTTTGGAGCCTACACTTTGTACAGAAAAAAAAACAAAATTTTAACAATGAATTTATTACTTTCGACTTTTATGCATATGTGTCCGAGAGTACTGCAATACTTGGGTCATATAGCTTGGCTTTCTGAAAATCTGGAGAGTTTGATGGTAACGGGAAAGCTGGAAGAAGAGACCAGGGAGTCGCAACCCGATAAGATGATTCGACTTATCCAAACCACCCGATACTAAGATCGCAGAGGCACTTAAACACGCTAAAGACCGCAAAAATTGCAAACTTCTCTACCACGAGATACACCGGATGCATCACGACGCTCAGCATTGTGCTATCAACTGGAGAAGGAAGACCTATTGAGTAAACTGTCCTATACACTCAGCAAACTTTATACTGTATAAAACAAATACCTTTACGTATATATGCTATGCTGCGTATGCTATAATCTTAAAAACTACTGCATGGATTTTTCTAATAAATACTGTGACTGCAAGGTTTAAATGTAAACATTTAAAATTTAAAAAGCGTCCGATACAAGCTGTGTTAAAATTATCTCTGGTACGATTACAATTTGTGGACGTAATGACCATGTTTCAATAACAAATCTTAGGTGGATATAACACATATACATAAAGCCTATAATGCCTTAAAACCTATAAAATACAGTATCATATTCTTAATCTTCAGTGCATATTTGTTATTATGGATGTCCGTGTTCTGCGTTGACCACTTCCCATCAGATGGCCTATCTGCTTTGTCAGCTATTAGATAAAAAAGTCAGTTAATGAATTACAATTCTTAATTTTAATTGTTCCTAATTTTAATAATAGTAACTAATTTTTCTAACTGTATAATATTGAGTAAATAATAAAGCGTAATAGTAAACATCTAAAATTGGATTTTTCTGATACTATCAAAGCACCGACCTCGCCTCAGAGTGAACACGCTAGCTGGCGAATCAGACACAGAAAATCGTAGGAAATTATTTGACATCATTTTTAGGTTTGATTTCAAGTGGGAGTCTTTAGATTTCCATATATTTATTAGGGTAATTTTAACAAATCAATTTTAGCAAATCAATTCCAATCAGCTATTATTGCTTGATAAACGTATGTAAATTGCTCTTGATTTGTAGTACTTAAATTTTACATAGATACTTCACCTTTCATGTAGATTGACAGTTAGAACACAAAGCGCCAAGTACAATTTTTCAATTCGCAAAGTGGTAATTTCTACGTGAAGATATTGCAAACATCAGCATAGTGCGAATAGATTGAGCTACTCTTCTCCATAAAGCCGTTGCATTCATCTTTAGAAAATGGTCCGTTATTTTAGAACTAAATGTTACAGTATGTTTTAAGGGGTCTGTTTTATGTAACAGTGTTTATAAAATATCATAAAAATAAATACAAAGTAATTTTTGATTTCTGTGCAATAAATATTTACGTTATTGTTAATTTAATTTTTATTTCAATTATTAGCGTTAATTCAAGAGTGCCCTTTAATTGATCAGGGTCCTACTTTTATTTCTATTCTACACTATTCCACTACAAAGCTTCTCTTTTCTCAGAGTGGCGTAAAAAGATCCTGCGATGCCATGGCGACTACTCTAGGGTTACACATGTTCATAGGTGACTTTGACTACTCAATATCCGGTGACCCTGTGTGGCAAGCTTCTTCGTTAGTCCTTAAAACTGTAAATAATAAGACTGAGTAAATTATAGGGAAAATACAATGTATAATATTTGATTGGTATTTTTCTACATTGAATCTAGCAGTTCTATATTACAATCTGTAGTTACCAAACTGCTGAGCTCAGAGCTCCTCTTACAATGAGAGGGGTAAAAGCGTATCTTTAGCGAGCGCTATATATATATATATATATATATATCAATATATATGATATCGGCTAATGATCATGAATAGATGATGAGTCTTCGTATTTCTCTATACGTTAATACGACAACTGTCAATCAATACGGAATACTAAGAAGAACAAAGATTTCCGAAAGTTATTCATAAAGAAGATA